>JAQFVV010000189.1:2172018-2402702 GCA_028023455.1 Epiperipatus broadwayi
TTCCATATAAAAACAATCAATATATATTTCTTCCTCTTATTCTTAAAATATTTTTTTAATATAAACAGTACTTAACTCATATTCTTCCAAAACAAAAATATTACATCAAATCACATCCATTTTCTGTTATTCAACAATAAGTATATCACAATAAAATTTGTATACTGATGTCCTGGAACCAAAATACCTAGACTTTTTAATTAAAGTCAATGTTAGAGCTTTTATCAACAATACTTTTCTATAAGAGCCACTTAATAAAAATAGATATATCCTAGGTCCTATGTCATAGAGATGAAGAGAATGTGGAATACATTCTATTAGAATACCTTTTCCCAATCACATTACATTTTTAAAACTGGCATTACTTATTTACATATATAAGTCACAACCAGTCTCTTTCATAACATATGCAGAGGTTTTTTAACCACACAAGAATCACCAACTTAATTCTTTTCACATTTTAGCTCATAGGATATTATCTAATCTACATCTTACAACTGTCAAATACTCTTTCTAAAAAAAGTAAAATAGATAATAAACTCATTGCACTTAGAAAACATTATGTTACACAAAATATTGTATAATATCAAATTCAGAAAAGATAATAAAGTGAAGAATGAAATTGTATTTTTATATTGGACTATTTCTATCATCTAATATGAGTATTGAATGTCTTTAGAAAAATTTAACTTTTATTTAAATATTCTAAATTCATTCAACTATTAGTAATAGCACATCAAACAGGATAGTATATGCACAATGTTTTGGGAGATATTATTCTTCCTTCTTCTTCAGGTGTTGCTGGCCTGACCAGTGACAGTACTAGCATGGGAATCAAACCTGGACTCTTAGATTCTTGAGTTTTGAATTTAAGGTAATGCTCTAACTGACAGCCATCTTGCCAAAGGCAACAGTCAGTAGAAATTTCATATACATATCTATGAGGGTCCTCATGATGTCTTCTTTTTTCTAAGAGCAAAGTTGATTAGTGGTTTCCATATATTATGTATAGTCACACCAGGTTGGCTTATGGGATTTTTTGCCATTGTCATGTGAGCAGCTTCTTTGTATCTTTTTTTTTCTATCCAATATTTTTGTATTTTTCCAATTGAACATATGTTCATTGGCACATACATAGGCTGCTACCTTAGACATATCTGTTTTTCTTAGTAGAGATTTTGGTTTTCCTATATTTCAGAGTACATAATTTGTAATCTTTTCTTTTCTTGTAGTGGAATCAATCTTGATAATCTTAAACATGGTTATTCATGGGCTGTGCTGCAGACATTTGACATTCTTAGTCTCGATGTTTCTTTTCTGGGCTAAAGAAATCTCATCAGCACTGTTTCATTGTATTCCATACAAGACCCCTTTGTTTTGAAATCTCTAAATTGGGAAACTGGAATTTGTAGGTTTTATAAATCACTAGCAGAAAAACATTATAAAGTTCTTTTTAATTCTTAGATGAGAAAATGAACTTATCTTCCAGGGTGTTTAATGTTACAATACTCTCATACACTCCCTGATAAATTCACTAGAGAAATCTAGGTTAAACTTTCATATTTTTGTTTGCCTGGGATTTTTTTTTTTTAATTTAATACTTTAAAATTATCTAGAATTATTTTGCTAACATTTGTCTTTGTGTTCTTTCTTAATTGTCTAAAGAATATTAATGATCTCTTTCTCTCCCTGGGTCTAGATGGTAGCATTTGTCATCATCATTAACTTTTGGATCACTTTAAATTAAATAATCTAGGTTGATAGTGGCCTAGTTGCACTCTCAGTTATCAAAAGAAGGTCGAAGTGACTGGTACAATAAGTATTAAAAATTTTAGCACTACCAATGTAGGGCTTCAAATTGAAAACCCATGTGAGATTTTATTCAGAAAATTGAGAAATATTTTAGGTGTTGGAAAAAATATTTAGTATTAGAGATCAGTTTGTGCTAGTTGGTGTGTATTGTTGGAGCTGTTAGGAGTAGGGGGTTCATCCTTTACAAACGAATAATTAAATAAACAGTTAAATAACATTTTTCTTTTGGATTTATTTTTGAACATAAGAAAGACTTAAATAAATAAATATTAAGAAGTTATATTTTTTGTTAAACTGAAAATAAAAGTTAGAAATATAAAAATATTGGATTTAATCTTGTTTGAAAATGAAAATCAAGAGGAAATTGAATGGGGCGATATTGTTAAAAGAAAGACTTGTTTCTTTCAAAAATCCCCAAATAGTAAAAAAGGAAAAAGAAGTGTCAGAAACCCAGATAGTGATCAAGATGATGATGGATATGGTTAAAGCCAAAATGAGAGAAATATAACAAGAAAATAGAGCAATGTTGGAGGAGTTCAAAGCTGAAATTATAAAGGAATGAGATGAGAAATAATGGAAAAAATTGAGAAAAATCATGTAGCCATATAAAACATAAAAATATCTGATAAAGAAATTCAAGAAATTGAGATGGTAAAAGCTGTGACAGAAGTGAGAGATGAGTTAGAGCAAGACAATATTAGAACAGATAAGGTGGAAATAATGTTAGAAATGGGTGGAGATTGGATAGAGATAGTGAGGTGGGGAAATTAGATAATGCATGTCAAAATATAGAAGAAAGGTATAAATTAAAGTCAGAAAATAATGTAAAGAAGTCTCCTCAAAAAACTAAAAATAAGTGGATTGAAGTAACTGTCCATTTTCAACATGCATTTAAAACAAAGAAAAGGGTTAGAGAAAGATTAGGGAATATGATTTTAAAGCTGGAATGGAAGCCACTTACAGAGCAATCTTATTTAACACATTCAAAAAGACTATATAAGATGAGTTATTTCCATTTACTATTATCAATGTGATCAATAATAAGATGAGACACTTTGAAGAAATGTGTTACGAGGTAGAAAATAAAACAGAATGTGAAAGGGATAAGACAAAAAATTATAAGCAAAGAAAAGACAAGAGGGGAAAAGTAAGTAACCTATATCAGAAAACTAATTAAAAGAGAAAAAGCTACCTGACAATGGTTAAGGAGTTTAGCTTTTTAATAATTGAACAGACTTTTTTAAAAAAAAGACTTGTGTATATGATTATGAGAATGGAGAAAGTTATGTTAATAAAATAAAATGTTATTTTAGACAGAGTGCAGGGCAAATGTTCAGCAGGGTTTCTGATGATGAGGGTTTTCAAATGTATAAATGTTTTTAAAAAAACAGCAAAGAATTTATTTTTTCATAGCATGATGGGACAGTTGAACCAGATGCTTTATCCACTTCAAAATGACCATTATGAAATTAAAATTAACATTTATATTTTTAAATGTTTTTAAAAGAAAACTTTTTAAAAGTTTTGTATGTTATAGCAGACATATTCATTTATATTTTAAAATTCTGTGATTGTACTTTTTCAATAGATTTTAGTTTAAAATAATTGTCTTTTGTCTCTTGCTTTTTTTTAATCTAGTTGAAAAAGCATTTTAATTTTAAAGTTTTGATTGTAATCAGGTTTCTTTTTATTTTTTTATTTTAATATATTTTTTAAAGCTAAGACTTATTTTTCCATTTATTTTTTTAAAATTAATTTTGAATAAGATAAGAGCCTTGGTAAGATGTTTTTTTAATTAAGATTAAGTGGGAAATGGAGATTTATCCTGGTCAAAACTTCTAACTGAAGATTAAACAGGAGATAACAGTTCACATAAATACCCCAGGTTTCTTACTTATTATTCTGCTGATTATTATTATTCATTCTTATTTTTCTGTTGATGATATGTACTCAGATTGCTGTGCTGCCTTATATTTTAAATATTGCTGTTTGTGTCTTTATATCACAACTGGTGATATTATATTTTTGCTGTCTGCTGATAAAAATATCTGCTGATATCATATTACTGACTACTATTTGCTAAATAGTGATTGTCACTGCAGAATGTCAAACTACGTGCCATCAGAATTTTTCTTTACAACATGCAGTGCTAAACTTTTCCAAAGATAAACTCTAGACTCTATAATTGTGACTTCAAGATCAGAACCTAAAAGCCTAGTCCAGAACTGATCCAAAGATTGCCTCCAGACACCCGAACATATAAATGTAATTCAAAACTTTTGTTAGGAACTGTATATAAACCTGAACTTTGCATATCCCACTGGAATAATTCTATGGACTATCTAAAGCCTGAAAGGTTACAACTTTCATATATTATAACCAGGGCTTAAATCTCTTGTTCAAATCTCTGTTAAAGTCTCAGCTTAATCTTAAAAGAAATATGTCATTATAATAAGTTTGCATACCCAGTTAAATATCTTTGATTTTTTTATTATATATTTTATTTATAGTGTGTATTGGAGTCTTAGTTTTAATATTTTATATTTTTAAATTTATTTATCTGAAAGTGCATTGCAAGTTTCTATTTTATATACTTCTTGTTTTCTCTTTTCTTTATATAACTAATCTTTGATAAATGCTTGTGCAGATATTAGTCATTTTATTTTAACTCATCTGTCCCTGTTTTGTCTTATTTAGTTTAGTTAAGCTTGGTTTATATTTCCTGCAGACCATGAATCTTTTGGCTAACTGTTCATTGATTATATTGTTTTGTATTTCTTAGTACAGGTTTTGGTTTTGCTATGTTTCAGATTATGTAATACATAATTTTTTTTTTTGTGTTGGGATCAACCTTGATGTTTTTAAACATGGTTATTTATGTGATATTCTGAAGGTATTTGACATTCTTAGTCCCAATGTTTCTTTTCTAGGCTAAGGAAAGCTCACCTGCACTGTCTCATTGTATTCCATACAACACCCCCATTGTTTTGAAATCTCTAAATTGAGAAACTGGAATTTTTAGTTTTTATAAATCACTAACAGGAAGAAATTATAAATTTCTTTTTAATTCTTAGGTGAGAAAATGAACTTATCTGCCAGGGGTTTAATGTTACAATACTATTGTATACTCTCTGGTAAATTTGCTAGAGAAATCTAGGTCAAACTTTCATATTTTCATTTGCCTGGGTTTTTTTTTAATTTAATGTTTTTGGTGTACAAATTCCAGTTGGATGAGTGAGTTAAAACTCTAAGCTTTTGATTGGTCAATTACAGAATCAACAGTAAAAATATATTCATTTTTTAATATTATATTCATTTTAGTTTCATTTGTAAAAAGTATATTAATAATTTGTCAAATTATGAAAGTGAATGAAAGTTTTTTGAAAAATAAATTTCTATTTATAATTATAAAAATATTTGATAGCAGAATACCTAAAAAGAAAGTTTGTAACAAATTAGAAAGTGCTGCAGACATCATTGATTTCTTTCTCAATTTATATTAGTGTAAAAATAAAGATTTTTTTTATTAAAAACCTACTATTTTTTTAAAATAATTATATTTTCAGCATATTTTTCCCAAAATACATTATAATATGTAAATAAATGCCAGCAAAATATTTTAAATTATTTATTTTTGTTTGAAATTGAAATAAAAAGCTTGGGGCAATGAAAATTGTTGGCAGGTGTCAAAATTCTTGTTAGCACTGATTTCTTTTTTAATTTACATTCATGTAAAAATAAAGAATTTTTTACTAAAATCTTAATATTTTTTTAAAATAATAATAGCATATTTTATAAAAATACATTATAACAATTTATCAAAATAATTTATAATATGTAAAAAAGTGATTAAAAAAATGTTCTAAAACATTTATTTTTATTTTCAAAATCAAAACAAAAAAGTTGGAGCAATGAAAATTTTTTGACAGGCACTCTTCTTTCGTTCATGATGAGAACCAACCAATCAGCATCAAGAAAATCCAGTCTTCTTACATCAATATTATTGATTTTTTACTTGTAAAATAATTCAAGAGAGGGCAGCATCTTATGGTACTTTTTAAGCTTTAAAATTAGCCTAAATACACTATGGTAATGTAAAAACTGCTGGACTTAAAGTGAGTTAAAGCCATGTATCAGTTAACTTGAAACAATCTGAAAAGGGTTAATAAACTTTAAAATTATTTAGAATTATTTTGCTAACAGTTGTTTTTGTGTTCTTTTTCAATTGTCTGAACAATGTTAATGATCTCTTTTTCTTCCTGGGTTTAGCTGGTAACATTCATCATCATCATTAACTTTTGAATCACTCTAAATTAAATGTTCTAGGTTGATAATGGACTATTAATGCCTTCACTGATCAAAAGAAGATCAAAGTGACTGGTACAATATATATATATATATATATATATATATATTGCATATATTTTTACATAACAATATGCATGTACATTGTCCAAATTCAGTTATGAGTATATTTGCTCTTCCATTTTAATAGTATCATTATTAAATAAATATTTGCAAACAAATTATTATACAACTCAATTTAATATTTAATTTATTAGGAAAGAAAGAACTCCTAAATGAATGTCTTCTGTATAGAAATTGAACCAGACTGAAGATAAGAAGAATTCTAATCTTCAAACAAAAATATTTATCTTATGGGTCATTTTATTTAATACTGTTCATGTAGAATAATTTAAAAAAAATTTTTTTTAAATTCTGATTTAAAACTTTTACCAAAATTTATATTTTATGCATAAATTTAAAATTAATAACTTTAAAAATGTTTAAAATGTACATATTTTTATTTACAATAAATATATTTTTTCAGTTTTATTCCTATTTATGGAATCCTAGTTTTATGGAATATATAATATTTTATAGTATGTAATTTTATTTTATTATAAAAATTACATCTTCACCCAAATACATAAAAAAGGCATGTCAGTAATTAATAGGTATACAGAAAGAAAAATCACTTTCTAAAAAATTATATTAGTTTGTATTAGAGCATGTTGGTCAAATTTTTGTTTTCAGTTCAAAGTGAAATTGTTTCTAATATACTGTCTATTTTAATTAATTATGAAAATTGTGAATGGATATATACATGTATATTTTGAAATGTATATCGTATCATATTGTAAACCAAGCACTATATGTAAAGTGTGACATATTATTTGATAATTCACACGCTTCACTAGTGTCTTGAAATAAATTTTGTTGATGTGAGGATTACACTGCATGTTAGATTCTCAGATTAAATAATGAGTCAATAAAAAATAATAGCCAAGTGATAATATTTGATCACTGATAGTGTAAAAATATTAACTAAAGTTTGAATTTTTCTAAAAGCATAGAACAATTAAAGCTAGAAGATGGAAATAATCTAATATATACTTCCAAGCAAAATGACACCAGCATAAACATTCAATGATAATTTATCATTGCTTATTATCCTCTTAACTTATTCTAACAAATAACAATTTGGGTATAATAATTTTATTAAATTATTTACATTGTTGGGTGCATAAAAGCATGAATTGAATTAGGAACACACCACACAAATATGGTCAATAGATCTTTATTTACTATGGTGACTGCATTCAAATCTTACCACTTATTTAAAATTATTTTATATATTATTGGCAATGTTGAAATAGTTAAATGCATTTTCATTGTTAGGTTTTACTTCAGAATGTTTGCATTTGACTTATTATTTGTAAAAGAATATATTCAGTAGTCTCGACCTAAATGTTAACACAATCATCAAAAATAAATAGTTAATTTAGTTTTGCAAAAATAAGCAAATTATACTGTAAAGTGGTGATTTTCAATTTCCATATTTTAAACAAAAGTAATAGTCACACAATCTTAATAATTACATTTCATCCAAAGAGAAACTTCCTTTACTTGAAGCGCAACCTCTGCCTTCAAATAATTTAAAACCTCAACTGTTTAGCATTGTCTCTGAATGTTACTGTCATATATCTATTTTATCAATGAAAAGTTTTCACCATCAATCATATGATAAATTGTTAATCGAATGGTATAGAATAGCTGCATGCAAGCTGATTTAGGTTTGACTGTAGTACTATTTAACAATATCCTGCAATGGAATATATATCAAATAGAAAGATATAATGTATATCAATGTATGTAAATAGTCTTTAAAATCAGAAAATTTCAAAGAAAGATTTCTCTTATTTAGACTTACAGAGGATTAGTGGAGAAGAATTGTGAAGTAGTGATATTTTGAACATTTTTCCATTCTAATACTATATTTTACAAAAGAATATCTAAATGTGTCCTTTTACTGAACAATATTCATAATTAACTGTGTTGGCTGTAGAATGTCTATTTAAAATAAATTCTCCAACTTATTGAAGTTTACTTGCTCCAGATTCGAATTCAAGAGATTAAAAACCTATTTTTTGAATTTTAAAATGAAACTTCATAGAAAATAAAGATGTTCTGACTAATTGTAACTTGTTTGATTTGTTAAACAACAATTCTGTTAATTAGTTTTTTTAAGTCACGTGATCGTTTCCTTTGTATATATATATATATATGTGTGTGTGTTTATCTATATTAGTACCCGAATGTTTAGCCTTTACAAAACTAGGAATTATTTCAATAACTGCTTGACATTCGCAGAAAGAATACATATTTTAAATAACATTTCTTATATAAATAATAAAATTCAGAATTTAATGTAAAACTTACTGTAAAATTAATATAAATCATATTACAGATTTTCCAGTGATGTCAAACAAGATTGGAAATTTATTTTGCATGACTGAAAATAAATCTCATTTATAAATTTTAAAAATCAACACATTTTTTTTTCGATTTAAAGAATGAAGATCACTTTATTTAAGTAATATGTATTTTTCTTAAGCTGTTTTCAAAATAAGATTTTAAATTTCAGTATAATTCTTTTTATATCGGAACGCAGAGCAGCATTTGTTTATATAATAATCAAAAAATAAATAAAAAATATACACAAATGCTATCAACAATTGAAATTCCGTATTCTGCTCCCACTTCTGCTGTACTCTATAGTTTCCACTTAACAATTTTCATTTCATCCATATATATATATATGTGTATATATTACTAATAATGATTATTTTTATTTATTTACATAGGAATTTCTTCTCTTTATTAAAACACAAACTAATATGGAATTTATAAAGATTCTAATTAGGGCCCAATTAATTTTTTAATTCTTCTCCCTACACGTGTCGATTGTTTTGGCCAGTAATATAGTGATTCATGTGTTAAGTCTCATTAATGTACATCAAAGGTTGTAAAGTAATAATAATCTGATAGCTTACAAAAAGACCACCAGAAATATTAGAACTGGAATTGATCTGAGGACCTATGCTACAGTCTGACACTACTACAACACTAAATCACACAGGGCATTAAACACTATTCAACTTTATGTTTGAACACATAAATGTGGTGAGCATGAATAGTTCTAAATTTTTTAATGAGATTCCTGTGATCAGTTCAATTGTTTTTATAGTTGAACGTTTGAAAAATTGTTTCGATCTTTCAAAATGTCCATTTCTTACATTATAATTCTTAGGTGTGTTTGAAACATTTTTTGGTTGAACATTCAAAGGAATAATCTTAGTATTATGTTTTGAATTAGTGTAAACTAAAATTACTTAATAGCTTTTAAATATTTAAATACAAATATTCTTAACATAAAGCCATCAAAACATCACATGATCACCATTTCATGCACACATACAGTTAATGAGAGTACCAAACTCTCCATACAGAGTGCCACCAAGAGGAAGCCTTTGTAAACAATGGATGCAGGAAGGTTTGTGCATAAAATTCCTATCTAGTGTCTACTCATACAACATCTCCAGACTTGTTTCTATTTGTGGCTTTTATCAGTATGGAGCCTTGGATTTGCGACTACTGCACCTAGATCTTAGGATCTTATTCAACCCTACTGTCCGTAGGATAATGGTGACTGTGATTTATGAAAAACCAAAGACACCAAAATATATAGATGTTGAACTGAGTTCAGATCTGTATGACTGTACAAGCAAATGAGTTTTGATTGGAAATGTTATATTGTTTAAATCTTGGGCTCCTAGCTTTATAGATAGCTAGATAGGTAAAAGATTGCTGCTGGAAGGTGCATTAATTCCTAAGATCTAGATGCAGTGCTCTCAAATCCAAAGCTCCTCAGTGATGAAACTTATATGCTGTAAATAAGTCTGGGGATGTTGGATGAGTAAACACTAGATAGGGATATTATGCACAAACCTTCCTGCCTTCATTTATTTCAAAGACACATATTTAGTGGCACTACTTTGTGAGGAGTATGGTACTCTTATAATTAATATACATTGAGCTTAGGTGTAATATCTGCAGTTTGACAACAGATTTTTAAGCTCCCTTCAGCTATCCACTCTATCTCATACAACCGATCGATACACATGACCGCACACATGTAAAAAAAATAAATGATCTCTAAAATACATATTTCATGCTGAATCAGCACTGATCAGTTGATCCAATCACCATATTCCATATATATATATAATAAGTGCTTGGTTTATATTAAGATTTGCTATCTCAATATAAACTGAGCCCTGATCATATATGTGTGGCGGAAATGATGATCTGAACCAATGATGAGTGCTGGTTCAGCAAGAAATATGCATATTGGAGAGCATTTATTTTTTTCACATATAGGTGGCCAGGTGCATCAGTTGTATGAGATAGAATGGATAGCTGAAGGGATCTTGAAAGTCTGTGTTCAAATTTCTTATATTAATAGCTTTTTGTAAAAATGTAAAAATGGCACTTTTAAATATTTTATCTTTGAAATTGTAACATAAGTAAAAGATACAAACAACATATTGAGAGCAAAGCTTTATTAGTGCAGACAATCATGAAGTGCTGAGCATAGTTTTGACTGGATTCAATCATAGACATAGCAATAAATGTAACAGAAGTGAGAGGATATATTAAGTAGTCTAAAAACAAGTTAAATAATTTGTACATTGTTTGCATTGTAAATTAAATGGTTAGAGTGAGCCATTTCTTGGAGAGTGGAATACAAAATGTTTTTCAATTGATGGCATGTCTATTTCCAAAGATATACAAAATCTTCTTGATTTTACATTTGACATGGTGTGCTCAGTTACTGAATGATTGTAGGTTCAAAACTATGACTGAATTCAGAGAAATGGTCAAAAAAGATGGACCTTACATCTATGACTTTTATCTCAGTTGTAAAGATATTTATGTTGAGCTAAGTGGATGGATAATTCAGCTCAGGACTCACCATAATAAACAGAATAGCAAGAAATATTTTGACATTTAATTTTATAATCAATCTCAGAGTGAAGATCGGAAGCAATTTATCTTTTGTTATCGATCAAATGATGCAATGGGAAAGAGTGGCAAAGAGAAATTTGATGGGTGGAGGAAACTGTTTCATTAATTAAATGAGATTTTGGGTAAATAAAAAAAGTATTTATGGCTTGTCATTGGTTTATGGACAGGTTATTGTATTTTAATGGTCTAAATAAGTGATGAATGACTGAGTCCAATAGTGCACAACTCTGATGTATCAATGTTATTTTTGTGGTCAGATTCAAATTTACAAAAGTGGCGGATTCTGTGCAGGAATGTCTTGAGCCCTTCAAATTTGTGCACCATTGGTGCAAATGACTTTAGATGTATAAAACCAAAAGTGTTAACAACCATTTTATACTAAATACACCTGTGCCACATTGAATGTACAAGTTTAATTATTTTATGCCATGAAAAATAGCTTTATTCTCTTTAGACCATTTTAAAGAGATGGTGAGTGCTAAGTCCTGCTTGATCTGGTTGATAAGAGTGTGTCAGAGGTGCAAATAAGAACATTGTCTACATATCTTAAATATAACAACATAGGGTGCTATGTAATGTACTTAGGCAGCATCATTTCTTTGAATTTATTAAGAAATACACTGGAAATAATACCACCTACGGAAAGGCCAACCTTTCTCTATTATAAGTGGTAATATCATTATGTATCCAGGTGATAAAGTCCATGATAAAGGTACTTTGGGGGCATTATAATATATATGCTCTAAGATTTGTTTAATGATTTGGATAGAGACTGCACAAAGATAGAACCATACAACTCAGTGATGTTCAGTGAAGTGAGGCAGTCATGGTTGTGAAGATGGAATGTTTTTTTAATTCTGTCAACACATTGAAATGAAGAATTAACTATGATATTTTCTTCCACAAAGCAATGCCAAGCCTTGATTATTCCTTACCTCCATACTAAAAATCTCTCATTTAATTAACAAAACAGTTTTCTTCACTCTTCAAACTGCTTTCTACACCCCTCTCCCACTATCTCATTTAATAAATAACTCAAAAGATAAATTCACTCCTGACCTTCACTCTCAGATTGTTTCCAAAATTAAATATCAAAATACTTTTTGCCATTCTGTTTATTATGGTGAGTCCCAAGCCAGCTTATCCACCCACTTAGCTTAACATAATTATCTTAATAAAACTAAAACTTATACTGATGAAGTAAAGTCCATATTTTTTTTACTATTTCTCTAAATTTGGTCATAGTTTCAAGCCTACATCATTTAAGATAGTCTGCCTGGAGTGCAACAATGTCAAGTATACAGTCAATGAGGCTTAACACATCTCTGAGAAAAATACCATTAATTGAAAAGAATCCTCCATTCCCCTTTTCCAAGAAATGGTGCACTCTAATATTTTAATTTAGAATGTAAACAATATGTAAATTATTTCATTTGTTTTTGGATTATTTAATGTATACTTCTGTTATATTCATTACTATGCCTTTGACTGAATCAAGTCAAAAGCACATTGAGAACGTCATAATTGGTTACACTAATAAAGATTTGCTCTCAATACATTACTTGTATCTTTTATTTATATTAATAGCTTTTTGTGAAAAAACTCAACATCTTATCTTTATGGAGATTTGCATGATGGAAAATACTGCAAGAAAATGAATTTGATATGTCAGAAATATTTCTTATGGTAATATTTGGTAATGTATCTACAAGATTAAATAAGTACATAATTGAAGGCTTTGTTGCTCAGAATCTTATAAGAACTTCAAGCACCAAAATTATCATAACTGGAATTGTTCTGAGGGCAGACTCTGAAGTTAGACATTCTATCCCTGTACTAAGTATGCAGAGCATTGAGATCATTACAATGAGCCTTTTTTTTGCATAGATGCATAGTTTCCATAGTGAAATAAAGTAATAACTAATAAAGTTGTCCAAAAATTATTTTAAATATAATCTTTCAGAGATGAAAAGTAAGCAGAAAAGCAACTCAACCAATTATAGAAAATTTTATGTAATTTGTAAAATGATCCTTTTGTTTAGATGGAAAGATATAAACACTCTTTGAAGGACTATATACCATAGTAGGTGTAAAAGATAATACTCACTTTTTCACATTCATAAGAGTTTTTAATTCATCTTCTTGAAAGAAACTTTTTTGTGAATTCAAAGCAATGTCATTGGTGATGATAATTTGTTTCAGAAGACTGTTGATGAATGTATTGAATAATGTAGATTAGATCTAAACCTCATTTGAGATCCGTTTGGTATATTTTGTATCTGCTGTGATTATCTTTTGGAGTTGCTTTCAATTTTTTATTTGACAAAATATTTTTTACTATATTAAAATATATTTTTTTGCATTTAAGAATTTTATAATTTTTTAGAAGAGAAAAGTTTTAAAGCATAATTATAAGTTGCTTTTTTGGATACTTTTTTGATTCTAGTCATTTTCTGGTGATTATTAAAGAGGAGTTAGTTGTATGATTCAAACAAAACCTAGTCCAGTATATAGATTACTTATTTTTGAAGAGCAACAATCTCAGGTTAATATCTAATTCATCTTAGCACTTTTGATGATATTTTTTCTTAGTAAACATGTTGAGGGGTCACATTTTTTGTATTCTTGAAAGATTTTTTGGTTCAATATTTTATTTTTTTATCCTCTCTGTCATTATCTTTTATTTTATTTTAATTTCTTTAAAGTTTGAGATAATTTCTAAATAAGAAAAATATTCATATCAAGATCTATAAAAATAAATATAAGTTGATGATCATCTATATTAGATCCATTTGTGATATTTTGATGAATCTTCAGAATGTGTAAATCTTTCAAATCTTCAATAGCTTTCAGCAGAAAAATAGATTCATTATTCACCAATTTGTTTTCTACTAATTTTGACATATTTATTTAGTGATGTGACTGTTTTTTGAGCATTCACTTTATCAATAGGTTTTATATTATGTATTATTGCAGCAACTTTGCACATTGATACACTTTTGTGATTTGTGAAGCAACACAGTTGACAGTATATATTTGGAAAGATAATATGCCTTTATAACCTATAATATGTAAATAAATAATGGATTTTTGTTTGGAATTAATAGTGATGTAGTGTTAGAAATGCTGATGGAGGGTGGGTTAGTATGTTCATAGTATAAATAAAAATTGTATCTCAGTTATATAATCTGCTTCCTGCTAAATTGAGATCCAACTAACAACCACCAAATCATGCATTCATGGAGTTACCAATTTAATTCCACTAAGGCAAATTACTGACTTCTCTTCCAAAAGCTACAAATCTCTAGATATTACTATAATTGTCTTATCAAACATCAGACAAGCTGTATACTGTAATTGAGATTTTAAAATTTATTTGCCAATTATATACAATGTAATTTGATTTAAAGATGAAATACATTGTATAATTTTAATAATAAAATATATAATCCTAATTTCTAAATATTTGTAATTGCAAAATGAAAGAACAATCTCCCAAGGAGCTATATTGTGTTAAAAATCAATGAAAAGATAGAATGATATCATTCTATCTTTGGGCTCTGTTGTTATATAAGCTTAGTTTTTAAATTATAGAGTAAAATTTTATCTATTTTTTAATTTATGTTAATGTCCTACAACCATCATTATAAACAGGTTGGCTTCATAATGGTTACAATATACAATTACTTAATATATATGTGGTGGAGCGAAAATGATTTAGAAAATATTCCCAAACATATTAACTTAATGTCACTCATCTGTCATTTGTTGGAATTGTCTTTAATTTCATCATGTTCAGAAAATAAGAATGTGGTCTCAGCCTTAGACATTATAAGCTGGTATATATACCTTTCAGTAATTGGCTTTATAATGATTACATATTATACAACTACTCAACCTACATCTGTTTTATTAGCTAATAGAAAAGTCTGGGATACTAACTTTTCTAATAAATGACCCCAAATATTTTTTGACATGTGAACAATGTAATACAAAGGCAATAGTTCTCTTCATGACAGTCTGCCTGATAAATGGTCCTTTGAGAAAAATATAATAAATCTCCAGTCTCTAATTCAATTTCAAGAATTGGGGAATCAGTTTTGTCTTGTAGGAACTTTACTACATATCCCAGACAGTGTTCTGCTTTCTGATCTTGGATTATAAAGAAATTCATAAACAAGTTGTTCATATTATTTATCAAATTACTCTATCTGACATCTTTTTGCCCATGTTAAATCCAGCATATTATTTTGATTTATTATTCTACTCTGACAAATTTTTCCTGGTGACTTTATAGAATCAGGATCTTGTTTTATTGCCAATTTTCAGAAATTTTATTTGCATAATTTTACACCTACAATTCATGTTGATTCCATGGTTTGCTATAAAAATATTGATTAAGGATACAAAGCATGGGTTCACTTGGCTTCTAATGTCTTTAATATTTGCCTAATCTTTATTTTTTTTAATCATGCATGAGGGATTTTACAAATCTACCACTCTGAATTATTTACATCCTATACAGCAGAAACTAGCATTTGAAGTACCTAACCTGATTTTGCTATCTGCAAAAGAGAGATACAGTATAATACTGATTATTTCTGATTATTTTAACATGTTAATAGATTTTAACATTTTCTTAAGTTGTTTTATATTATTTATCTCATCTTTTTTATTGCATTGCAATACTGTATATATATATTCTCTCCTATACCATTTAAATTTAATTATAATACTCTTTCTTCCATATTTTTTTATAAACAAATGTATATTAAATCAATAATGTTAAATACTCACAATATAACTAAATCGAGTCTTAAAACAATACAATTATTTTTTATACGTATCCTTCATTTTAAATAAAATTAGTGGCAAAGAATTTTTATTTTAAAATAACACTTATAAATGGCAAAAATATATTGAAACAAATTATTTTTTTAAAGATATCCTTAAAATTTCCTGTTAACCACACATTTTTGAAATATAAATAAAGACAAAGATGGAAAAAGAGAAATGGAAATTGAGTTAACTACATGTTTTTGTTAAATAACATATATACCTGTATTAATTTTTAACTGAGGTTTTAAGTGAAATATCGGACTGTGCTAGGGATAATCTCTAGTTTTATAAATAATTACTAATAATTATAAATATATTTGCCTGGTTATGGTTACTGTCAATGTTGTGACCACAGAAATGTTGATACTTATAAATCAAATTGTAATACTTAAACTATTTTGATAAATAAAACAGCTTGTCTTCAGGTTTTTGCTAAAGCAGATGATTCAAGTTCTCGTTCTCGTGTTACTTTTTTAATCTGTGTATTCTCTGTGTATTCGTATCTTTAATGCAGAACAATCTCAAATCTTCCTGCATACTCACTATAAAAGGCTGATTATCTTCTGATTAAGAATTGTACCTTTAATGGTAAAAACTTTTTATTTTTTTAAAAAAATCGCGCTGCATAGTGCATAAATTAAAACCCAAATATGAATACTGCTCCTTATGCAGAGAAATATTAAAAACATTAAATATTACTTTAAATACATTTCCAGTGTTAAATTGTCAAAATTGCAGTTGCTGTAATCAAAATAAAACCAGATAAGGATGTATAAAAATGCACAGATTATGGTGGGAAATTTCCAGATTAAGCAATTAGCATTGGATTAGCACAGAACAGATAAAACCTGAGTTTGTCATTATCATTAATTCTGTGTTTGTGTTTGTTTCTGTTAGGCTATCACAGGGGTCCCCAACCCTATGCCCACAGGCACCATGGTGCCAGCAGACCATTTTACGTGTGCCCACCACTATCAGAACATGATAAAAAATTATTTATCTGATGCAAATAAATTTAATTTTTTAAAATTTCTTATAAATTATTGCATTATATTGTAATCAAATTGTAGGGCATACTATACTTTTACAGCATAAAAATATAAATGATAATTATATGTTAAAATTTTATTTTTGAAATAAATATTTTTTTGTACATTATGTGTATTATTAACAATATCCAATTATAAATTTACATTGAAAAAATAAATGATGCCTGCCATCTGGTTGAAAAAAATAAATGGTACCCGCCACCTGGCTGGTATTATAGAATGTGCTCTTAAGTGCAAAAAGGTTGAGGATCCCTGGGCTATCAGATACCTGAAAGTCTGTCCACAGATCAAATAGATATTATGCCAAAGCTGATAATTAATATATTAATTAGAAAAACGATTATTTTTATAAAGTAAATTATAGATTCAGTTATTTGCAAATCAGATATTTAGTTTCCTTCTGTCCTGTTATTATCAGAGTGATAATGCTCTGATTATTTTTAGTTACAATATATAATAAAATCTGATATTGTCTTTAATAAAATAAATTTAAAATAGTTGAAATAAATTCTCAATGATACAATGTGATAGCAAGTCTATCCTAGATCCATCTATCTTATCACTATGGATCTATTTATGGTTTGATCATAATTTTGTCTATTAACATTTCATTCTCTCTCTTCAGTCCATAGCTTTTTCTCCACATCATACCAGCAAATTCTTATTTTATCCATCCATCTAACTTCTGTGGTTCTTTTCTACATTTTTCAAAACTTCAAGTGACCATCTAGTATTATCTCCTCTAGCAATATATGCTGTCCATATTCATGTAAGTCTTTTAATTTTTTCAATGATGTCAGTGATTTTTGTGTGTTTCCTCACCCAAATATTTTATCTTCAGTCTCTTATTATTATTCCAAACTTACATCTCTCCACGCTTCATTGAGTGGTTCAAAGTCTGTATATCGATTTTCTGAAATGTGGTTGAAAGTCTGTGTATTGATTTTCTGTTAAGTGTTCAAGCTCAGATTGGAACTGATTAAATAAATCTATTAAAACCTTTTCTTTTTCAAACATGTAAGTACATTTCTTTTTAATAATAAAATATTTCTTCCAAAAACATTTCATCCAAATGTAATTTTATAATTACTTTCATCCATTATGTTTCTATCTAATCTGATCCAGATATTTGAAGTTAAACTACTAAACATCACATGATCACCATTTTTTATGCTAGCACTTAACTGTTATTAAACAGGCAAAACTCTCCATACAGAAGTGCCACCCTGTGCCAACCAGAGTAATTTTGTGCACAAGCCTTCTGGAATCCATTGATTATGCTGGTTGGCACAATGTGGCACTACATATGGAGAGTTTTGCCTGTTTAATATTTGAAGTTGTTAATCACCTCTAATTTATGATTAGCACTTTTTATTTTCTTCTTCAGACAACATCCATTTAACATTACTTTAGACTTTTTAGTATTTGTCTTTAGTCCTAACTTCTTACTTTTTGCTACATTTCCTGAAGTTCACTATATGTATTTAGAAAGTCATATATCTAAAATTAGTAGCTTCCTTTTATTTAATACTTGTTACTTGAAAGATATTTATGCAGCTTCATATCCACTTTGACATAAGTCAACAATTATTTATTTAGTGCAGTATCTATCTGTAATTATTCAAAAGGAAATGTTACTTCACACATGGGCTGTTTATTTATAATGTATGAATCTCTGAGCACAATATCAGGCACACAATAGGATCAAGCCATGAGTAGTTAAGTATTGTCAGAAAGGATTGGCTTGTATATGAATAAACTCTAAGCACAAGTGATTCGCTTGTATTTTTAAAATTCTTACTTATGGTGAGCGTGTGAAGATTCATACACTAAAAATAAACTGTGCACGTGTGAAAGTTAATTTCCTTCTGAAAAATTCACTTGACGTATATATATATTAAAAAACACAATATCTCAATTACAATTTTAAAATATTTACCATGGGTGACATTATTATTTGTTTTATGATAAAAAAATATTTTGTAAATTATTGATTACATTCAATTTTTATTATAATGATAAATCTTACACTTGAGAAAAACATAGGTTCTTGTCATAATTAACAAGAAGCCTCATATTTTATTGCTAAGTTTTAAGTCAAACGTCAACATAATGAAAGCTTTCCCAAAGCAATTTACAACCGCAAAGCTTTTTTTGTTGTTGTTGAATCGGTTTTTAAAAAAATTAATTCTAACTGAAAACTTATTAAAAAATGGCTTAAAAAATACAGTAAAGTATAAAAACCAACATGTTTACTGATAAGCCAAATATTTTTATATTTGATAATTTTAGCATTTTTATTGTTAAATGTAATTAAATAAATCGTAAACTAAACATATTAAATATCATCTAGAAGTGAGTTGTTAAAAAGAAATTAGACATTTATTTATTATCAGTCAAAAAAAATATTGCGTTTAATTTTACAAGCGTCTGTATATTTATTTACTTTCGAAAGCAATAAATCTGCACCAGTTATAAACACACATTTTCTGTTTTTAAAAACTGTTTTTAATGGTTTTTAAGCTTATATGTAGGTAAATTCGTAAGATGTGTGTTTATAATCTTTTTCAAGTACTATTTTATATTTAAGATAAAAAAAATTTCAATCTCTCTGTAATATCTTTATCTTATCCATATCTGTTGTCCTTTGTCTTTTACATTGGGATTAATTGAGAACATATCGTTATCATATTTATCATCTCTTTTATAAACACTTCAGGTTAATTCATTTTTGCTTATTAATTTTTTCAGTAATTTAAGAAATATCTGTTTACATTTCCATATTTTGCCCTTTTTATTTATTTTGGCTTTTTTATTTATTTATAAACCCAAAACCATCTATATAATTAGCACATTTTAATTTTTATTATTAATGAGATTATTTATGCGTCACCTATTAGCGCATTATGAATTTAGGTATTATATATCATCGTAGTGAGCCATTATCAAACCATTGCTGAATGAAAGTCTCTTCATGTTTAATCCAGTTTCTCTCATTCCTAACTTCTTTTATCCACATCATACCAGCAAACTTTCTTATTATTTTAAATCAATATCATTTTACATCTTTTAGAATCCAATTTAAAATATCATCTGGCTATCTATCATGTCTTCTAGAAATATGTCCAGTTTAGCTCAATTTTGATTTTTTAATTTTTTCAATGATTTCAGTGAGGGCACCGATATTTATATATTAGTTTGTTCTCTGGCCATGTAATTTATTTTCAGTCTCTTTTTTTGTTATTACTAACCTACATCTCTCCATATTTTATTGTGTAGTCTGAAGTCTCTGCAGTGATTTTCGGCTGAGTGTTTAAATCTCCAATCCATAAGTATGAAATGGTAATAAAGCACACACATTAAAAATAATGTTTTAAATTGTATTTTCACAATCAGCAATAAAAAATGATCTGTTGTATTAAACAACATAATATCATATGCACAGGAGTTCATTAGAAGTTTTCACTTAAGAAGTGACAGACTGCGAACTTCATCCATGGACTTTGGGGTTCGGGAGACCGTTGTACCAAATCTTACAATGTGCTTGAATGTTATTATTTGTAATAGTAGCTGTAAGTATTTATAAATACAGTAAAGGAAGATTATGTTACTTAGTGCAAAAACAAATACTAAAGAAAGAAGGCAAAAATGGAATCACAATTTGAACTGAATATTAGTTTTTGGATTTTAGAGTGGCAAAAAAAGAATCAGGATAAATTGTATGATGATAGAAAAAAAATTAAAGGCAAAGATAACAAAATTATTATTTTTTTTATTTAGATCTCTGCAATGAAAATGGAGAATATGAAGATAGAATAACAAAATTAAAGAGAATAGAAGAAAAATGGAACTGAATTAGGGCAGGAAGAATGATTTAATTGTGAGGATGAAAATGTTGAACTTAGCAACTTTTTAGAGTGTATGATTATGAACACAAATTCTACCTATCTGAAATGAATCCATTTAATACTCATCATATAATATAATAGTAAAATTTGGTCATTTTAGAAAAATTATTTAGCCTCAATAGTTATGGTTTAATAATTATTCAATTACCTTTTTATTCTCTAATATTTTTAAGAAAACAAACTTGTCAAACATTATTTTCATTTAATAATAATAATAATAATAATAATAATAATAATAATAATAATAATAATAATAATAATAATAATAATAATAATATCTGTAGCAGTACTAGTAATAGTAGCAACTGTAGCAGTAGTACTAGCGGTCATAGTAGAAACAGCAACAGCAGTAGTAGTAGTAGAAGCAGTAGTAGTAATAGTAGTGCCAGCAATAATAGTACTACTAGTAGTAGCAGAAGCAAGAGTAGCACCAGGAAAACAGCAGTATCAGAAGATTAAAACTAACTTTAAACAGCAATTGTTTAATTTCTAATTGTGATTTTTTTAAAAAAAATAGAAAAAACTATTTTAGAAATTATGTTTTTCTGAGCTATAAAGTGTCAATTTTTTATCTTTCTATATATCCATTCAATAAAATGTATTGCTAATATTAATTCTCTTTTATTGTTTGATTTTCTATTAACTTTTTCCTGGTAAGCTCTGTGATGTTTTGGAATGGTGATTTTGAATAAATTTACTGGCATAATATAACCTGTACAAAATTTGAGCCATCTAAATGCAAATAATTGTATTAGAATTTTAGGATAAATACTTGTAAATGTATTTCCAAAGTAGTTTTGTAACTTTTCTTATAGCAATGTAATTCAATAATAAACATCATACCGTGAATATTGATTTTAACATAATATACACTTGGGTCTCATTTTATGCGGTAGATAGGTTTTTCAGAAAATGCGCACAGTAGAAATCGCACAAAAATAGACTTAACTTACCTTGAAAAATAGAGGATACCTACTGTAATTTTTCAAAAATCACATAAAAGCAAAGCAACAACAAAAAAGTAGTTTGAAATTCGCATAAAAAAAAAAATTAGGAAATAAAATATGACTTATAAAAAATTTCAAATTTGAAAAAATTGATACAAGACAAACTTTTTTTATTAACTACAGTACTTAATTTTATTCAAAATATATTTTTATGTGTAATTTACAGTATTTTACATTTTTATACATGTACAGTATTTTAATCATTAGCACTATTTGACATATGCAGGTTCATTTGTAAACTGGTAAGAAATCAGATTCGTCACAAGAGGAAATATAACTAGTGCCAACTTTTTTTTAATAGCTCTTATAGTGGACTCACTCAAACAAATGTTTTCCAATCGCTGTTGATTCTTCCCATTTTACTAAGTGACCTAAAATTGAAATTTTTGTTTCAAAAGAAATTCATTTTCTTAGGTGTTTTTTCTCTCCATTAGGGTAAACTAAAAGTTTAATGTAAAAATAAGAACTTAGACTTATGATAATAAAAAGACATCTTCTCACCACTATTAGGCAAAATTTAATCAAAATGAACAATTAAGAATTAAATTCTTATTTTTGTCTTCATTTTTTTAATTTTCAATTCTCTTTAAAAATCAAATTTCATCGTTTCACATCACATTAATTTCAGATCACATTACTTAAGTTTTAAATTTTTAATTACAATTAAAAATCGGATTTTAATTTTTAATTGTCAAATTTAATTGTGCCCACTGCTGTTACTCACTTTTTAAAAATAAACTTGTAGACCCTAAATGATTAATTGATTACGTACTCTTTTTTTAAAAAGCAAAAATAGTATGTGATTTAAAATGCAAAAAGAACATACATGGTATAGGCATCTATAACATTTGGACAGATTTATATTATAATCTTGTAAAATTTAATGGGTGTATATAAAATGGGGAAATCCTGATTTTATGTGAATTATGAGCTTCTTTATTGCACAAAATCTATTACAGTACTATTATAAAGCACTGAAAATATTGAAATTATTAGATGGAAGTTGAACTCCGATAATGTGTTATTGTGAGTATCCAAAATTTATAATATTTAAAGTTTCAGTGCATTATCGGAGCTTGATTTCTGATCTAATAATTTTTATCACATAAAAGAAAACCACATACAAAAATATTAAGAAGAAATATGAATCGCATAACTTTAAAATGGCATTAAAATAATCTGCATAAAATGAGACTCAGGTGTATTAACTTATTTTGACATAGTTGACTAACATAGATTCTTACATTAAGGACTTATTCAACATCAGATATAAACATTCAGTGCTCATTATAACAAAATTAAAAACAGATCTATATTACAAGATGAACAATCTTAGATATCACTGCCCTATATACTCTGTTCAACCCACAGCATAAACAAAATTTGCTCAGAAACATAGATTAAGTTTTCATCCCCTCCCTACCCTGAACCACTTATTTAACAACACTAAAGACAAATTTCCCCCTGAGCAAGTTTTCCAGGCTGTGTACAAAATCACATGCAGCAACACAATCTGCAGCATCATTTATTTTGGTGACTCCCAAGGGAATCTGGAAAAAAGGGAAGTGCAACACAGATACCAGTACAACAGAGCTAAAACTAATGCTGAAGTTAAATTTATTTCTACATGCATGAAACCAAGCATGGTCACATATTCTAACCCATATTTGTTAGCATTGTCTGCTCTGAGAGAAGTGATGTGAAACATAAACTCAAAAGAGGCCATGCACATCACCAATAATACAAATATCATCAATAAGAAGAGTCCTATGGCCTTGTTTCATAAAAATGGATTGTGTAAATTAATTCATTCATATTTTATAATCAATGCATTGTAAATCTCCACTTCTATAAATCTTGTAATTCTCTGGAACTGTTTTTGCTATGGTTATGACTACTAGTTAGTTGAAAGCTTGCTTAGTATACTATATCAATAGAAGTTAGCATATGTTAAAACAAATAAATAAGCTTTTTTTTAGTATATGCAACATACATGCTTGTTATTGAATTCTAAATGTATAGTAAATATTATATTTTTACTTTTTATACTTATTACTAGAAATCAGTTTTATTTTAAAAATGAAGATCAAATTGCAGAACTCAAATTACTCAAAATGCTGGCACTTAATCATATTTTATTCATCAAGCAGAAACAATTCTAAAGACTTTTTTATCAAGATAGTTTTCACTCATTTGAGGTTGTTTTTTAAATAAATATAAAATATACTTACTTTTATGATAATAAGATGTTTTTTGAAGAATTACAATTTACATTGTGGAAACAATATAAAAATTACATTATTCTGCTTAAAACTTTGTTTTTAAAAAAATTAATCAAATAAATTTATTTCCTTTACTACTTCTTAATTCTATTTAAGTATATTTAGAATTAATTTTAATAATAATTTTATTTTAAAAAAGTTTTATTTTAACAAAAAATTTATTCAGACCAAAGGCCCTTCATATGAAAAATTAAATACTGCAAAGTCATTATTTTTACAATAAATGGCAAAGAATTTAACTTTTAATTTTGCATTTTATTTTTATGTTTATTTTTAGTTTAATGCAATAACTTCAATTTGTTTGGTAAAAAAAAAAGTAATCACGTGATAGATGGCTCACAAGCTCATATGATGTTTGAGTACCCTGGTGGCAGATTTAGCATTTAACATCTTCATATAGCTATCTAGACAAATGTTTATTATTATACCACTCATTTCAAAATCTATTTAGAACTTTCAACTCTGAATTCACCATTCTTAAACAATAAAGTACACTTGAACTTCCTCTTTATTCACTGCTATTTTATTCAAACTTGATATTTGAAACCATGGATAATAGTAAATCATTTATAATATACATGTTTACATGAATTATCACTTACGATAATTTTTTTATTTTTAAAATGTCCACATTTAGACCACAATAAAAATAGAATAATATAGTTATTAAAAAGACAATAAAGTAATTTATGTAGAGAGAAAAACAGAAGTCTGCTCTGAGAGTGAGTGCATAAAACAGAAATTACCATATGAGAGATGATTATGTGAGAGTGCTCATATTGATGAAAGCACATGTAACGTTTATTGATTTAGGCTTTCAAATTTTTAATTAATATTTTTTAAACCAAGAAATAGATGAAATAAAGGATGGTGAATTTGTGGACATAGGGTAAGGGGTACTTTAGTTTGATTTGTTTATATATAAACAATTATAATAGCATTTTTTATAATGTGCCTCTTTAATTTAAGCATTTCCAATGTGATTTTTTATCTCAATAAAATCCAATGTTTTGATTGTAAATATGTGTTAAAGCAAAGATTTTCACAGCTGATATAAATGTTGTTATTTTGATTCATCCACATACAATTAATAGTACTATCATACTGACATTTCAGCTGAAAATAGATATAATAAAAAAAGAAAATGAGAAGAACTTGTATATATTAAAGTCTGTATTTTTAATGTAAAAAAAACTATGAATAGGATGAATTATAAACACTATAATATAAGAATAGTATATACCATTAATCAAAATATTGGTAACATTGTATCCTCATCTCAAGACTTAAACCTTTTTATAGCTTATGGAATTTATGAAATCCCATATGGAGATGTTGTGCAATCGTTACATCAATACTAGGAAAAATGAGGATACTAATGTTGTAAAGTAAGTACTCCTTATCATCAGACTCATTTCATGTTGTAAATACCAGTTATAAAATAGATTTTTTAACACCAGTATCTTATTCTGATATAATATTTCCCATCAAAGAAAAATCACAAAAGCCACTGATATCCCTAAGGACACATGTAAATTACTTTTCATTTTGAAAAAAAATTTAAATCTCATTAATCTGAATGGCTGTTGATTTTTATACTGTTTCTGTTTTCTATTTTTATCCCTTCCCACTTTTATATTTTAAAATGTTCTATTTTTGTTTCCTATTCTTAGAACTTCAATTTTATTATATGTTAATACTTGCAACCCTGCTACATTTTTTATATTTATTATTCAGTTGGATCCCAAAATCATTGAGTCAAAATGTTGTTATGATAATATATTAATAAATATAAGTTCCATGATACTATGGAAACTGTAGGGTTGTTGTGCTCCAGCTTTCAATCATGATTTTGTGGCTATCTTTATTGTTATTGTTCCAGTATTATGTTCATGTGAAAGTGGAAACTTGAATTAAAGTAAATTGATTTATTAGTTCAAAAAAATTATGAAGGTGTCAGCAGTCTACAGAGTAAAACCATAATCAAACATTGGGAGATCATTTATTTGTACATTCTTTAATCTTGGGCATATAACCAAACTTATAATCTTTTCAATTGCTATTAGCATTTAGAAAAAAAATTGTAGATATTTATTGCTTATTTAAATATTTATGACTATTTTTACAAAATATTTATATACTTACTATTAAAATGGAATATATTCAGTTTACACAGATTTTTTTTATAAATATGTTCCATTTTTAAAAATACAAATTAAGAAATTTGAAATAATGGTAAAATGAAAAACTACAATCATTTTGCTCTGTCAAAACACCATAGTATAGAACATTTGTGATGTTTTTATTATTGTGAAACAATTTTATATTTTAGACCAGAATTTCATAACTTTATGAAGATTTTATAATTATTCATTCACATTTAAGAATTTAAATTTAATCAGCAAAGATTTTGTTAATTGACTTTTTTTCAATAGCATTACTATTTTTAGCTAATAAAAAAGGAACTATATATTTTGCACTATTTAGGCTTTTTTTCATATTTTAGAAGTTCATATATATTTTAGGATGATTTTCATTTATAAACTTATATTTCTAATAAATAAAGTACATTTTATTAAATTATAGTATTGAACATAGTTTTAATAATAAAATAAATGGTCAATTGTTAATTCAAGCTGTCATTAGGAATTTTGAGAAATGTTGAAGTGCAGAAAGGTTTAATTAATATAAAATAATACTCATACATAGTTTAAATATAAATTATTTAATATTCTTATACCAAGTATACTTTTACCATCTTCACATCAAATTCATTATCATTGATAAACCCAGATAATATATCATATATATATATATGAAACCATAGATAATTACACAGTCAATGTTTTATATGAGATGAGAAAATGCACCCCAAGCAACTGATATTTGCTTCAAATATTTTGTCTGATATAACTTTCAGTATTCAGGCTGTTGTGATTAAAAAAAAATATTTTGCGTAAAGTCCTGAAAGCACTGTAAAAAGTTGCCTTTTTTAAAAAGTTATTTGGATTACAGTGGCTAGAGAACAGTTTAGTTGTTTATTTAATGGCAATTAGGATGTATCATCTTATATATTATATCTAGATGTATCTAAATATATTTAAAAAATATTTTAGATATTTTTTATAATATAAACTTTCTAATAATTCTTGTTCTATGTCTTCTTGTTGAAATTTTATAAGTATAACTTTTTACTAAAATCATTTTTAAAATAGTGATCTTTCAATGTTTTCATTGAACTATATTTTTATGAAAGTTATTTTATTGCAGTATATTTTACTTTTAAAATTAAATCATTTTTATGTGTTTTATTTCATTTACTGTTTTTATCTATTTGTCTGTGATATTTTATAACTCAATATATTCTGTACATTATTTCCTTGGTCAAAATTAAATTGTATCTAAAAGTAGAAAAAACAAACTATGCATTTAAAAAATTTGAAGAAAATCTTTTATTCATATAAATGCATTAAAAACTAAAAAGAAAATCTTATGCATTGCTTAGAATATATTGAAGTTCTAAGAACAATTTTTAAATTTGATATAAAAATATTCATAACATTCCTGCTCCATATTCCTTATGTAAAAAACTAGATCAATTACTTAAAATATTATAGTGCCATATCACTTTGCTAGTGATTTTAAAAAAAGTGTATCAAACTTTTGCAAATGAAATTGAATTTAAATATATTAAACCTGTTTTAAAATAGTATAACTTTAAATTAAAACACAAAAAATTACTATACTGCCCTGTCATAAGTCTCACTTAAAGCATAATGAACTTTTAAAAAATAATTTTAAATTTGATATCAAAATATTCAAAATTTCCCTGCTTGCTGTTCCAGAATTAAGAAACTAAGTCACATACATTAAATATTTTAGTCTCATATTGCTTTGCCAGGGATTTCTTTCCTATGTATAAAATTTAAACTAATTCTATTGAATTTAAATCTATTAAATTTTGATTTTAAAATTTTATTTCAACTTAAATAATAAAAGTGATTGTAAGAGTTTACAAACAAATAAAATCATTTAATAAAATAATAATAAGCTTCATTATGATCTAAAGTCTTCTAAATTGCAAGAATATATTTATGTTGCAGTTTGATGTTTGCAGATTATGTTTAGATTGTGAGCTGTTTCCCTAATATGTGAAAGTCAAAGCATAGATAAATTTCTTACATTCTGTTTCTAGAAAATCATTGTTGAATACATCAAATAAAGTAAATAAGAAAACTATAAAATTTAATATCTACTGTGATTAACATTCAGATAAATTAATGATTTTTTTTGCATTTAAAAATTTATAACCTCTTGACTATTTTTCTAAATATAATCATATGCTAAGATTAGATCAGTAAAGGCAGTACCAGCTTTAATTAATTTTAATACTTTTTATAATTTGTTAAAGATAAATCAATTTCATCCTGGATTCAATACAGCATGTTCTGAAAGTAGATCACTCTCAATTAAAGGTATACTTATTTTCTAACACTTCATTCAAAACTAGTAAAAAAAAATCTAATTAGGTAGTTTTTGGACATTGTTGGGTTTATTTAATTTTAAAATTTCTTAAATAGCTTAATAATGTTGCTAAATTTCCAAATGATTAAATATTCAATATTGCCACCAAGTGTGATACCTTAATGGGTGTGAGTGAATTTCACATACTTATGAGAAAACATTGTTTGAAGAAGATGATTAAAATATTATGGCTATTACAGATTCAAAATATATAAATTATTTGAAAATACATTTGTATTTTGCTAATAATAGTTTTATCTGATACCTTTGAAGTCTCGAGTTAATCCTAAAAAGTCTACTTGTTTTTTTAACTTGGTTTATTTGGAATGAACAAAATTTTAGTAACATATTTCTTTTGTTGTCAAGTAAACTATAAGCATGGTTATTATATTTTTTCATCCTAGAATAGATTATTTTTAAGAGAAGATGGTCATTATCCTGTTATCTGTCTTTTTTATTGTTGTATCTTTTTCTCAATATAAAAATTAGTAAAAATAAAACAGATATGTTTATGTTGATTTATTTATTGGATAAACCAAATAAGAGGATAGTTTAAAAGAGAGAGGTAAGTGAAAACTATACATATAGTTTCACTCAGGTTGATGACATTCAACCTCATGTTCTGGGCTTATCCATTTATGTGTATATGTTTTACTTTGATAAAAGTGATCTGAAGAGTTTAGTGCAGTGGTAGAATACCAGATTCTGAAATGTAAATGTTATTGTTTATACTGTAATAAGGTGTGAGAAACATTACAATAATTGAAGAATGATACACAACTCCGTTAATAATTATTAATATATTTATTACATATATTTAAAATGCAATATATATCTATGTATAATATGTAAAGTACAAATGTTTCACTTCCATTACAGTTGGTGAATTGTCAAGTTTTAGTTAATTAATGCTTTATTATACACACATAATTAAGCACACACACACTAAATATGATATACACATAAAGAGAATACATATTAACTTAAAGTAAAAATATCTAGTGCTATATGTTAACTATAAGTGTCAAATGGATTTAAAGTAAAATCATACATATTAAGTGAAGTTCATTTACAATATAGTTTTGGTAAGCATTTTTTAAAAAGAAAATAAAAATTTCCAATCAAAAGCAAAAATGTCAATCATTTTTCATTTAAAAGACTATTTTCATATTTTTATTTACACATATTATTATGTACACATATACACAAAAAGTATAAAATATTATAACAGAAATATCTAGGGATACATATATATTTCAATTATAAGTGTCAAGCTGATTTGTTTTACATTTTTATTATCTGAGCCAATACAAAAAGGTAAAAATAATTAGAGATAAATTTCTTTTATATTAAATGCTTTTATTTACTGTGAATTAAAAAGCAAAATAAATTAAATATTTGTTTAATCAATGACAATTAGGGTTTTTAGATTTAATTTGGAATAAAGGTGGGGGAGGCAGATATTAATTGTCAATCTCTATTTTTCATAACAAGAGATTGATTTAATCAATTTCTGGCTCCTTTTCATGCTTTTATTTCAAATTAAATTAAAAATGCCAATATGGTTGAACAATTTTTTTGTTGTTGTTTTTAGTGCACGGTAAATAAAAACACTTAATATAAAAAAATATCTCTATTCATTTTTATTCTCTATGAATGATTTGATATAAATTAATTTTGAGGCATAACCTCCTTGAAAAACTGTTTGGCACTTTATAAAGATATGAAAATACTGGACCTTCATACTATATTAGTATATTCTACTGATAAATACTGTTTGGCTGTTTCAGAAAAATTTAGGGCTACCCTTTTATGGTAATGTTCTACCTTATCACTTATTTTATCACTACATATTGGAGCAAATTAATTCACATAAAATGGATGCAAAGCTACTAAATTAATAATACCTGCCACTAATTCAAAATATAGATTTATTATATAAGATGTGAATAGAATCAATTCTTTTTTCTTTTGTGGAAAATCATGAGTTCTTTTAACCAAGATAAAGAGTTATGATGTAAAAAAATATTTTCTTGGCAAGTTATAATTTTTAAGTTTAAAATAAAGCCAGCTGACTGATTTTTTCTCATATTACAAATGATTTCTGACAGAGTCCAGATAGTCCACGATATCTGTACTTATCATCTATATAAATGAAATTTAGAAACTTTTGATCTTTGTAGATATAATTTAACATATCTCGCATAGTTAATAGTTGTTAAATCTAGGCATGCATTAGAAAAATTGAAGGACTAAACCATTAGTGAATGTATCACTTGATTGAAATCTCTATAGATTTGTTTATAAATGTTTATAGATACCTTTTTAAAAAAAAATCCATATGTTGAATGAATAGATTCCATTCTAGGTGTATTATCAATTTTTTAAAAATAATTCTTTAGTTTTGCAGTTTTAGTACTAATTTATTAGAGTTGGAAAAAAGAGCAAAAAAAAACCTAAATATTATTTGTTTAATGACAACAAAACTCCCAACATAAATAATATAAGATCAAATCCCCATTTTAATGCCATCCAATATTAACTTGAGTAGCTTTGAATCCCAAGTCCTATCTGTATAGAATATATAATAGAAAGTTTTGAAGTTGGAAGTTGATAAGCATTTAATCATGAGCTGCGTTAATCATGAGCTGCGTTAATAGCCTGAAACTATGATTTGAACTAGCAACTACCCAGTTGTTGTTTTTTTTGCAAAAATATGTTTGAAACTTTCATTTCATCACATATTTTCGAAGCCTATGAATAAAGATGTCTAAAAAAAAACAAATCTCCAAAATGTATCTCATGCTCAAACAGTTCACATTAAGTGGCCCAGGTCATAAGCTCTTACTCATATCTTTATTATATGTTCAGGATTTTCCACCATTAAATGATAACATTTTCTGCACTCACGTCATTTGCCATCAAATATTTTAAATAAATGTATTAACGATTATCATTAATAATTTATTATACTACAGATTATTCCTAATCTAACTAGGTTTATAAAAATATATTTGGTTCCACCTTAGTGATTCACATTCCACTTCTATCAATTATTAAGAATGGTTATTTTTTTTTTGTTAAAAATTTTTCCAATATATGTCTTCTAACCTTTTACTTTTACTTAAGTTTTTATTTGTATTATGCAGCATTTCTACATAGAGGTTCATTAATACTTATATTTATTTTACTGTTTCATATGTACTCTTAGCCTTGTGTCAGTTTTTTGTGTTTGTTTTATTTTTATAATATCATTGTTTTGTCTCTGTAAATCTTTACTTATACTTTGTTATTAATCTATTGGCATCATGGTGACTAATGTTGATTGTTTATCACAAATTTTTTTATTTCTGAATTTATATAGATTTGTATAATGTTCTACACTTCAGATATGTGTGTATACATGCATGTGAATTTTAATTAGTATATTTCGTTTATAAAGAAATGTAACAATATTTCACAAATACAAAAATGTAATTATAAAACACACAGATATAAATAACCAACATATATGGCAAAACAAGCTTAAATATAAGTAGCAAATATGATTAATATAAACACTCACCAGTATGCAAAAGAATAAGAATCTACTAATAAATATCAACGCACAGAGGAAACCAACATACACTATACAGATAATTTTACAGATCACCTAATAAGATTTGTTTTGGGACAAATTACTGTAAGATGATGAAATAGCATTTATTTTCTATGCTCATTGATAAAAAGTAATTAATCATTTGTTCATTTACATATTTGTATATTGTTATAATAATTAATTTTATTATATAGGAATGGTTATACGTATGTATGTTAATAATGTGGAAAATATAACCTATAAATAAGAAAAAGAAATACCATTACTTTTAGTTTAAAACAGGCAAAACTCTCTATATGTATTGCCACACACTGCAAGCTAGAGTAATCAATGGATGCCAGAAGGTTTGTGCATAAAATCTCCATCTAGTGCCAGCATAAGAAATGGTGATCATGTAGTACTTTTAGTTTGTTGTATAGCTATAAAAGAAGAAAAATATTTGTTAAGTTACATAACGTACACAGTGTATAATAGTTATACGAAAAGAAGAAGAAATAAACAAAAAAATTGTTGTTAAAATAATTAGATATCATTATATATAGTGGTCTATAAATGTGGGTAGGTAGGTAGGTAGGTAGGTAGGTAGGTAGGTAGGTAGGTAGGTAGGTAGGTAGGTAGGTAGATAGATAGATAGACAGACAGACAGAAAGACAAAGACAGATAAACAGGTAGGTAGGTAGGTGGGTAGATAGGTAGATAGATAGATAGATATATAGATAGATAGATAGATAGATAGATAGATAGATAGATAGATAGATAGATAGATAGATAGATAGATAGATAGATAGATAGATAGATAGATAGATAGATAGATAGATAGATAGATAGGTAGATAGGTAGATAGATAGATAGATAGATAGATAGATAGATAGATAGATAGGTAGGTAGGTAGGTAGGTAGGTAGGTAGGTAGGTAGAGATAGACAAACAGGTAGGTAGATAGGAAGGGGTAGGTAGGTATTGCCCTGGGGAGAACAATAGAACGTTGCTGAAAGAAGATTATTTGTAAACAATAATACAATTTAATTGTTGCTATATAATTTTTGTGGATTTTATTTATTTTATTATAACTGTATGTTGCAATATGTTTTCTCTTTTTATCAAGTATTTCATTTAATCTTTATTCTTTAAGCAAAATATTTTGTTAGCAATAGCCATACTGGATTATTTTTCCATCTGCCTTTCAGTCTAATTTATTATTTCTGACTGTTTTTATTATTGGTCTTCACCACCAGAAGCATTTCAGCATCAATAAAAAGAAATTACATTTCCATTGCGTTTCTGCCTAATTTTTTAATATCAATTGTTGTTTAATTGAATTTATGTGAATGCTGATCTAACATTTTTTTAGTAAAAAATATATGATTTCAACTGACAAAATCAAAAACAAAATGAAACTTTATCAGTTCTGATGCCTAGATTTTGAACTGTGGATTAGGTAGTTAAAAAAGCTTACAGAAGTGATGTTTTTTCATGTGATTCCTCATTACATATTTGACTGTGATGAAGCCTGATAGTTTAAGAACGAGTAGTTATTTTAATATTTTTAATGTTTATTATTTAGCATATGAATTTTGTAATAACAACTAAAGGATTTTTGAGGAGATGTGATCCAGCACATAAAAATAACTAAAGGCTTTATCAAGTTCTATAATTCCTTTATTTCAGCCCTGCATTCAAAACCCATAAGCTATGTCAGACATAGTGTTTGATTATTCCTGCATAAGTTCTTAGGCTGATAAATTTTGTTTGTGTAAGAGATAAGTGCTATCTAAAATCTGTTGGTGAGATTTCAGTAACAGAGATGAATAATAATCTTTTTATAACCCACTTTACTTGCATTAGTAGGTAAAACTGTTACAAAATAGAAATCAGATGTCTTCTTGATGAACTCATTGTTAGTGACAGCAAATTATAAATTCCTAATACGATTTTGAAATAAAATTTATGACCATTATCTTTCAAAATTATTGACTTTACCTCAACAAATTAATTTTTTAGGTATTATTGTCGAATGATTCTAAGCCAGGATATCATATGATGTTTGAGCACTGATAAGTGATAAAAATAAGTTGTTATTCAGGCATATTTAGTTCCTGTCTGTCATCCTATCACTGTACTAAATTGGTTGCATGGCCAATAGTGTGATTTTTGGGGAGAATAATGATATTATTGTTTTGATCAGATGATGTTATGAGTGGGCATTTGAATTTAATAGTTTTAAACTGAAAGATTCTTAATATAATTCTTTATTGAAATCATACTTAAGTTAAAGGGGATTGAATCAACTACTTTTGTTATGTAACATCTGAAACTATGATTTTTGGTTATACACTTCAATACATGTATAATTTAATTCAAGCAATTTTTGCATTGTGTATAGGGAATTTATATCTGGAGATGGCCTTTTAGTTTGTATAGTAATAGAGTGATAGATTCCGGAACTGATGGCTGTGGTTCGTGACCCAACTCATTTCTGGCGTTCGACTTCGTCAAACTCAAAAAAAAAAAAAAAATCATTTAATTATTTTCTTATATCTGAATATCAACTTTTAGAAAACTTAACCTATAAATCATATTTTACTAACTTTAAATAAATATATGTACTTTATTTTACTGCATTTTACAATTAAGTAATATTAATGAATTGTGTTTATAAAATGACATTTAAAAATATATATATTTTAATCAATTCGACGTTAAAAAATTTTAGAAAGTCAATTTAATTATTAAATTTTTTTGACAATATGTATTTTTAAATTTTTCGCAGTTTGATATTTATTTTCTAATTAGAAATACTTTTTTTTATTTTATTTTATCAATACACTCCAAATAAAAATTAAAGAAAACCTTTAAAATTTAAAATTAGAATTTTAAATAATTATAATTGAAATGTGTGACAAAATTAATTTTCTAATTTGATTTTTTTTTATTTAATCTGAATTTTTGTATATATATATAAAATAAATATTGGCATTGTTTATCTATAATAAATAATCACTCGCAAACGAGTATGGCCATTATAATTCAAAAAGGGGAGGATGGAGGAAAAATTGCTATGGAAATGACATATTGCTTAGGAAATTTATTATATCTTAGTATAAATTCAGTCCATTCCACTCCTATTAATATATATGGATATGTAAAGGTCCGATAATTAGAGGAGTTAGATTGACGTAATGTCAACATGGATATGATTACAATATTAAATCCAATAAAGGCTTTGAGCGTTCCAGCATTGGTTTTTCAATGAAATGGATAACTGAATAGTTGGAAGGTTGACAAGATTAAAGCCTGTCCTTTAAAGTTTGAGGAATTGTTATCTTAATATAAACCGAGCACTTGTTATATATATATATATATATATGTCGGAGATTAGATCTGGCCCAACTGCTGAGTGCAGGTTCTGCATGAAATATGTATAATGTGGATCATGTATCTTTTTGCATGCATGTGGCCATGTGTATTGGTTGCTGGAGATGGAGTGGAGAATAAATAGATTGAAAAATCCTGCGTTCAAATCAATCTACTTAGATAGATATGAGTGATGTGGTGACTACACAAACCAATCTCTTAACCACAAATATGCTCACATATAGAACATGCTGGTGCATTATTGCCTATGCATAAAATTTTACAATGTTTTCTTTTAATTTCTTTAGCAGAAAACTTCTTTGCCTGAAATACATCAATGCCATGTCTAATTGTAGCTCTCCAATATATTCTATTCTCTGCCATATTTTCCCAATGGAAACAGTTGTCATTTAATTGATTTAGAATGTCTCTAAGATAATACTTACAATATAGACAGGGTCCACTCTTTCCATAACATATACAAAGAACCCCTAGGTTTTGAAATCATTGCATGCATCTACCATGCTTTTTAACATACTCTGGAAGAGCTTCTGAGAAAGATTAAGATTATTCATTTAAGTAGTTAACTTATTAAATAAACTACATAGCTTTTTAATAACTTATTAAATAAGTACCTAGCTACTCTTGCTACAGAATAAACAAGGAAAAAAGTATATATTCTTACCATCTACCATTTCATCTATTTAGTAAATATTGTCTTCTTCACTGTCACTTTGGTACTTAGGTATTGAAGCTGCAATGGAAGGGAGATAGGAGGCCTTTTCACACCCACAATAAATGTATAATGTCACAATGACATCAAATTTAAAGAAAATAATTCCTGTGAATATACGGGAAAATGAGTTTTTTTTTTATCAATAAGATTTTTTTTGCAACATGATCTTTTTTTGGTAATACTTCAACATTTTCCATTGCTTTTCATATTTTTCATTGCGTTTCAAAAATGGTGAATAATTGGAAATTATCAAGTACTAAAATGGATGCAGTGCTCTATTTCCAACAACAAGGCATCCTGCCATCAGTGAAAGTCTGTCCAAATGGACATAACATAAGCTTGTACATGCACACCTTGGACAAACAATGGCATTGTAATGTCTGAAGTTGCAACACTAAAATTGGCATTTACAAGGGGATTTGGATGTTTGGTGGCTTATGTAGGGAAACAGACAAATGTTTTATTATGAAAATCAAAAACAGGACAAATGGAGAAATAAGTACAAATGAGGGACACCAAGACAACATTTGGGCTCCTACCTTGCAGAATTTATGTGGAGAAGAATACACAAAAATGACATCTTCATAACAATACTTAATTAACAACGTGAAAGAAATGTTTCTGCCAGGATAAATAAAAATTTAATAAAAATGTAATAATTAATATGTATTTTTTTTGTAATTTTTGGTTTAATTTCTTTATTTAAAAAATGATATTTATTAGCAGTTTTATTAAAAACCCAGAATACTTTGCAATTATGTGGTTTCATTTTCAGAGTGAAAATTTTTAATGCAGATCTCCATTTTCTGTGGTAATAGTATATATCAAACTTTGGTTTTAACATGTAAATTCCTGTTATATATTACATGGTAAGTTTCGTAGGAATATAGTTAACATATTTTTATATCTAACGTGCCATCATTAGTGGTGAATATCAAATTAATTCTTCACATTATGGTATCTAGAAGGTCTATATTTATTTGAAGTCATGTTTTTACTTCTAATTATAACTATTCTACATACTTTTAATCATGAATTGGATTTCAGACATCTAATGATAATTGTTAAATTAATATATTTTTTTTTAATTTAAACTTTATTTAAAATTTTTAAATACATTGTTTATAATATGTTGAGGGGTTTTATTCTTCTCTCTTCTTCAGAAGTTGCTGTTCTGACCAGAGTCCACACTATCAAGGGATTCAACCCTGTGATCTTTAGATTCATGAATATAGAATTTAAGGCAATACTTTAACCAACTAGGCTATTTTGTCGTACATATAATTACAACACAATACCATCATATATATTTCTTATAATAATTCCTTTCATATACACTTTAAATGCATTTTTTTTTATTTTCCTGACAGTTTTTACTGTCCAGCAGTCTTCATTACAGCCTAGTGTAATTTTCACAAAATAAATATAAAGTCTATTAAATTTTTTTGCATTTAAAGTGTATATGAGAGAAGTTATTATAATCAATATATATGAATATATGAAGAAATGCAAAGAAAGTAAAGGAGAAGAATAAGAGTATATACAATACCATTATCAAAGACTTTCACATATATTCTATATATTGTTTAATAGATGCAATATGTCTGTAGCAACTATTTACCAGTCAAAAAAAAAAAAAATTTAAATTAAGTATAATAGTATTAATATGATGTAAATGTCTATTATCTTGCATGTAAATTTACAGAGTCGGATGCATAAATTTTATTAATCAAATCCAATGTAAACAAACTTCATGGATAGTATTTATTAAAAATTTTATTTCTATCTACTATTATCTTGGAATGACCAATGACTTTTATTCATGCAGTGTCAGATTGTAATTTCATTTAGAAAGTAATAATCACTTGTCACTTATACCATATTAGAAATCAGTGATGTTAATTGTGAGGTACGATCATTACAATTATAAGATAAAGACTTTGAGAAAATGAGAATGACTACCATATTCTCATTACAAGACACTTAAGATTGGCCTCTGTAAGTGCATTTGGATTTGAAAATAAAACAGTCATTTTTATTTTCTCATATCTTTACCTTGTGGCTAGAATGAGAGTGTCATCACAATTGGGAAGGGATTGTTACCTTCTAAATCAAATTATTAACTTGGTAATATATTAACCTTTTCTATAGATAAAAATGCTAGAAAATTATACAAAGGTAAACAAAAAATATCAAAGGGAAAAACAAACATGTTGCATCTTAAGTTGAGAAGGCAAATTCAAAAACAGTGTCATAGATGGGAGTATAAAAATAAATGACATGTTGAAAGAATTAAAATTATTTAAAATGAAAATGGGAATGGTATATTATGGAAGAAAAGATAAAGAGCAAACTACTAATTGAATGGTTTCTATAATATTGCAGGAAAAAAACTGGTGAGCAGATAAATTAAAATACTAGAAAAATCACTGATAGACAGTCTGTTTTTGTTACTAATTGTAAAATATCTGTCTAGCTATTCTTGCTTGAGCATAAACTCCTTATAATAATAATGAACATTCAGATGAGTAATAATGTAATAATTATAAAGTCAAGCACATTTTTATATTATTTTTATTATACATTAACACCATTTACTATAAGCTTAAGAGATTCTTGGACCTAGATGGTTTACTTCTATTTCTGGCTTTATCTTTTATTAATGAGCATTAAGATTCAAAATTGGAGCAGTAAACTCATGCATTTAGCAGCATTTGAACTTAGGTTAACTCACTTACATAATTACATGCATTTGAAAATAAATAGATTTTTACATAATTTTAGGGGTGTCATAAACCCTTTTTATTCTTAGGCTAGGAAAGTTAACACTAATAGCAATCATATTCTTCCAAGAGAAGTTATTGGTAGTCATTATAATTTGGTATAATCATTATAATTGATGTGGTATATGTATATGAGTACTGAATATATAATTATTGGTTAGGAAGTCATTTGGTTTTCAATCATTGAAGTGGAACTGTCCTTAATTGAAATTAAGTCAGTAATTTTAGTTGTTAGACTCCATCACTCTACTACTATATTAAACCACGTGTGACATTTATGTCTTTTTATTATGAAGATGTGTTAATAATGGTTCAGTTCATTGCATAAAATTTCATTTTAGTTATTGATTCTCAACCATTTTGGATATATGCCCAGTTCATTGTCATTTTTTTATGTATTATTATAATATTTCACACAATAGTAGAGTGACAGATTCTGGAACTCAAGCCCATGGATGACATCACATTTCTGCCATTTTCTGTGTTCACACTTTTTATGAATATATAGCAATAAATCATATGGTTACCTTTTTATTGTACTATTATTACCATCGTGACCAAACCAGTAATTTTATTGTCTGAGGCAATGCATATTAATCTTATCTTTTAAAATTATTAAAAAGTACTTATCTGTATCCGTTTAAAATAGTTTACTAAGCAAAGCAATGATATATTGTTCAAGTGAAAAGCTGACCAGTTCTCTCTCCAAACTGCCTTCAGTGTGATATTTGAAGGAACAAGTATTTCATAGTGATATAGTTTGGTTATTAACCACAATAACTTAAAGGTGCTACCATGTCTAGATCACAAGTTATTACATAAAATATGACAATGTATTTTGTACCATTATAAATAGTTTTCAATGCTCATAAACCATCTGAATATATTTTTGTTGCTCACAGCTTTCACTGTTTACACACACTTTACATCATTTCAAATGTTTCACTAGCAGTTTTGCCAAATTTAAAACAAAATTTGATGTAATACATTGTTCCATTGGGGATTAAGGTATAAAGTGCATCACATTTTATGCCATAATTCATGATTCAAACATTCTAGTGCCTCAAGACTTTTATGATGACTAACTTATATTATTATGTTATATATGTGTTGATTCGGAAATGATGTTGCAAGCAACTTGGAGAGTTCATCAAGTCACTGGGACTATATATATATATTAAATAATGGAAATGTGATTACATCCAAGTAAACAGAGATAACTTTTAGCTGTTAATGTTCTAACAAATATCAATTACTACTAATTGACAATCCCTGAGACTAAACAAGTTTTCTCATTAACCTATAATAGCTCTTTTGTTAGAGTTTTTTGACATATATTCTCAATTAGTAGTAATTGATAGTTTCTTAGCAACATCAACAACTAAATGTTATCTCACTTTACATGGATGTAATCTCATTTCTATTGATTAATATAATAACAATCCATGGAAGTATTTAATTCAACATATATTTAAATATATATATAATAGAAAATTAGTAAAATATAAAAAAATACAAAAAATGAAATATTAAAATATTAAAAAAATCACAAGGTATTCTTCAGATATGGGTTAGAAAATAGCTTCATACTATTTATTAAAAATCATTGCTAGATCGCTGTAGGTCATCCTTGAAAATAAGTGCAACATCTCAGTTTAGTTAAATTGTGTATAATTGTTAATTTGTTCAGGGAATTGAATGATTTTTGATTAATCAGAAAGATAAATATTTTTAAAGTACAAACATGCCAAATGTTCTTTTAATTTTAATAGATGTTTTTTCTATTGCAGTTCGATAAAAATTATTGGGATTTTAGAAAACAAATACTTCTCATTTTGATGTTTCTTCCTAGTTGATGTCTGAGACACTGGTGCATATATGAAATTATCTTCATTATTATCATTACCTTTAAATTGCTCTGTATAGGTTAGTGCAGTGATAGAAGGGTAAATTCAAAAACTGTTTGAATTGATTTCTGGTTGAGCAAAATGTTAAAAAATCACAATTTGGCCATGTTAAATGAAATTATTGTCCTTAACCTGCCACTAGAGGGCTATAAATCATTTTAATGTCCTCAGTGTCTATAGATAGGATTATTTTTATTAAATATTTTACTAATGTTATTATTAGTTTGAAATTTGTTTTTATTCATTGAGAAAGTATGGAAATTCTACTGCGTTTGTCATTTGTCAAAAGGAAAGTGTTTTAATATTAATGGATGTCAGTTCATGCATAAAAGTGAGACAGATATCAGTAAAATAGAAATCTTTTTTGTTTTTTTTCCACTAGGACAGATTTTGAAAAATAAAAACAATGAAGTTTCTGGTGAGTGAAGACAACATTCTTTGGAAGCAATTAATATTCATTTTATTTCTCAGATAAAACTGCGAGGGAATTAAAAAAAACAATATAAAGAACAAAGAAGGATTTTAATTTTTATCTCTGCTATTTTTTTTTTTTAATAAAAACATGTAAGTTCATTTAATACATACATTTTTAAAACTATTTTTTCTGTAAATTAAATTAATAATAACTAATCATTTTAATCTTCTTCCCGGTTGGCTCATGGAAATCTCTGAATGGTGCTGCAGTTATAATTTTGTTTCTCTCATATTTTCACTATGATGCACTTATTTTTATTTTCCTTTACTGCTCATCATGGATTACTCTAATATATAAATTACCAAATATGTTTATATCTATTATCAAAACAGCTTTGAAGTATAATGTCTATGCATTACCCTTATTACTTGGATTCAAATTCAGAATGGAGTTGTGATGCTATACGGTATAGTTGTAAGTTACCTAAGCAAATTGAAATGCTTTTAGATATCAAGGCAACAGCTACACATCAAACAGTATTTGAGTTGATTAGAATTTGACTAAAAGGGCAATCATGATACTATAGGGTATATTTGTAAGTTTTCTAAGCAAATTGAAATGCTTTTCGATATCAAGTTGACAGCTAGACATCAAACAGTCTTCACCTATAGGAAATTGAGTTGATTAGAATTTCACTACAAAGGGCAATCATGATTATAAGGAGATCAGATGATGATAGAATATATAAATCACCAACTGCCAAGTTTATAATAACCAGATGTATCTTGTCTATGGAATGGCCATGTTTTTTTAATAGGTTGCTTTAACATTTTTTTTTAAAGATTTTATTAATTGATAAATGCAGTATGAGAAAATATTTAAAATCTCTATCCAGAACCTTTCCACCTCCAGAACAACTGGTTTCAAGCTTATGGTTCACGTCAGTGGAGAGCTAGAATGTTCAGACACTAGATAGAGATTTTAAATATTTTCTCATACTGCACTTATCAATTAAGAGCTTGTTTGAGCTATTGGTATGCTGTCTGTATTACATTTTTGTAAATACAAGCTTATAAAAGTAATATCACATTATATATGACTTGCTTTTTTGATTATTAAAGATTTTATGTAAATTAAACAAGGATTTTAATATTATAGAAATGCCACCATTTTTATAATAGTTTTTTTTTTAATTGGTTGGAACAACCTGGCCTGTTTAGTAGTTTTATTAAGAAAGCTAATTTTAAATTTTAAATATAGCTGTTATATGTGAATTTGACAGTGTTACTGACAACTATATATAATTAGATTATTTACTGAAACACTCTCTGAATAAAACAAATTCAGAGGGTGCTCCAAAAAAGCATTACGGACAACAATACATTCATATAGATTTTTTTAATATAATTTAATAATAATTACAAATATTTATAAATTTCCATAGTTTGTATGTTGTGAATTGGATTATAAGGTACTACATAGTGGTCCAACATGTTACTGCGTTCGTTGAACTTTATTAATAGTTTTGTGTATACAACTTTTATTAATAATTTTGTGTACCTGGTCTTCAGGAGATGCTCCAGTAAAGCATAAATTTGCATATATTTTGTATATATTTGCAATAATAATAATAATAATTAAATTATTGCTTAGGAATTTATAAGACATTTGAGCATTGAAATTGGTAAGCTAAACTATGATCCAGAAAGTTTGAGCCTCAATCTGTCATTCTACCCTTGCTATAAAGCATTAAAAATACTTCTATTTTAATTTCTAGCATTATAATATTTTATCTAAGTGTAAAACTTCTTATTATAGAGTAAATATATATACATGTGTGTATATGTTTATTCTTCATAAAAAAATATAAGTAAACAAAATTTACAAAATGATCTTTTAAATTTTAGGCATCATGGAAAATATTAATTTAGACGTGGAGAAATTTATTTAAGTATATTCATAAAAAACATTTTTTAATCTATTAATCTGTATATCCATTCATGATATATATAATATTAATATCATCTGTGTCCTTTATTACTTTTTATAATGTTTTTTTATACCCAACTATTGACAGTTTCATTTGCCCCAGCAATCTTCTTCAGAACTAAATAGAAGTTCTGAAGAAGATTGTTCGGTCAATCAAAACCATCAATAGTGGATTGTAAAAAAGCATTGTAAAAAGCAATAAATATATTTGATATTAATATTATATAGATTTGGCTATGCAATAAGATAAAGTTATAAATAATTCATCATATATATATATATATATAGGATAAATAATTCATCATATATATATATATATATAGGATGTAAATAATATCATTTGAGCACTGTTTTGATCATAACTGTCCTTGTTCAATTATATAAAACTATTAAAATAATGTACAGATGACACTTTAAAGATTTAATATCATTTTAATTTATTTTACTTATTCTAACACTGGTTGTTATTTACTGTGCACATATTTGTAATTTAACAGTTTCAAATATAATGGTATTTGTGTAAAAAATATACATTCACTTTTAACAGGTATTTCAATCAACTGGATTGCTTCACATTCTTCAAATGATATGCAGCATTATATATATAAATAAATGTCCATTAATTAAAAACTATTGTAATAACAATAAAAATAATAAATATAATGGTATTTAACTATTACATAGTCTTTCAATTTACAGAAGTACTTTCTGTTAATTCCTTAATCTTCCTCAATTAATAAGAAATATAATGGTAATTAACTGTTATATACAGTCTTTCAATCTACAGAAGTACTTTTGGTTAATTCCTTAGCCCTCCTCAACTACCATTATTGGAAGTTGAGGAGAGTTAAGGAATTCGAAAATATATATCTGCCAATTGAAAGGAATTAACCAAAAGTACTTCTGCAGATTGAAAGACTGTATATAACAATTAATTATCATTATATTTCTTTTTCTTACTATTATATATATATATATATGTGTGTTGTATATGTATAAAAATTTGATTATTAATATCATTACTACATCTTTTTTTTTTATAGAATTAGTTTTTAAATCAAGCTTCTAGCTATCTAAAACTTCTGCAAGATAATTCTATAAAAAGTTATTATTAAAAATAATTAAATTTATTATATATCATTTTAGAAAATATTTAGTCTGAAATATTAGGCAAATGTTGTTGGTGTGTAAGCCAGAGAAATGTTCATTTTTAAAACCCATGTACATACATACAAACTAATTGCTATTATAATCCTTTGTATTATAAAAGCTGCATTGTTACCAAATTTGCAAATATAACTTGATATATAAATCGATTTGTAAATTTTATAGGTTACCGTCTGTGTCATCGTATATGAGATATATATGCGTAGCTCGTAAAGAAATTAAAAGAAACGTAGTTTATAGATTTAATTAAGCCATGAAATATTTTGTAAAAAAATGTAATTTGTAAAATTAAAAATAGTAAAACTATAACTCATGTGATGAAGGGTAAAAAAGAGAAAATAGTTAATTTATTAAAGTTTTTATATATCCACTGCTTTTTTAATATATATATATATATATATATATATATATATATATATATATATATATATATATATATATATATATATATATATATATATATATATATATATATATATATATATAAATATATATATATATTGTATTTTATGACCTTTTAGATTTGCCTTCTGGAAAAGCTTAATGAAACATGTGGCCTCTTTTATGGAAAAATTTGAGGGTGAATCCAAATATTTTATTATAAATTATAAAGCATTAAAATTAAAAAGGCTAGAGTATGAATTTCAATGATCAACCATAATTTTTTTATATCCTCGTTCTTTCCAGTCAATGTAACTAAAAAACTATTTTATAATTATTTGTAAAATTAAATCTGGTATTCGAATTTGAAATAAAGATGTTTTGTAAAACATTCCAGTATAAAAATTAATGCAGAATTATTAGTTTAACCAGTATGATAAACATGTTTATCAAGGTAACAAAAATAAGTACCATTAAAGACCTAGAACAATAGGATAAGATGCCCTTGCTCTGCAGCAAAGAATATAAATAGGTCTGAAAAGCAACAGTAGTTTGAATTTTGATATCAATAAAAGCTATGACAAAAACATTTTATTATAGGAATTTTTTTCTTTTATATTCAAATATAAGGCCTTAAAATTAATATTAGAAAGTATTTCAGTATTTTAATATTTATTAATTTTAATATCTTGTATTTTATTTCTTTTATGATATTAGATGTGAATGTAAAAGCAACAATTTCTTCTATTTATTTTATAATTAGTGTAAATAAATTATTATTTTATTATTTAAATTTAGTTATTTTGCTGTTAAACTTATTCCAAACATATGCCATTAATATACCACTAAACCTGAGAAGTCATGCAACTACCTGGGGGGGGGGGATGCTAGGATTATAAAAGTAAATTGAGATGATGATTATGATCAGAGATAATAATTCATCCAAAAGTATTCTTTCTGTAAATAAAATGGCACATAAAACTAATTTGAATTGCATATAAGAAAATTAAAAAATGGTTTGTGGAATAATTATATGGAATTTTATCTTCAGTATGCTAATGTCATTTTGATCACCATCACCACAATATTAATGTGATCCATTATATTTTGTTGTTGCACACAATGTAAATATATTGGACTATGCTAATTTAATATTTACAATAATTAACTAAAACTTTTCTATATACACTCCTCATATACATCTCAATGTAATTTTTATATCCTTTTTATTTTCCTTACAGTTTTGACTGTTCTACAGTCTTTATCAGAGCTACAACATTTAAACATATAATCATATAACCATCATTTTATATACATATTTATTTATAATAATGGTTATATGATTACATGTTTAAATGCTGTAGCTCTGATGAAGACTGCAGGGCAGTCAAAACTGTAATGAAAATAAAGCAAAATTATATGTAAAAATTATCTTGAAGTGTATATAAGGAGAGTATATAGAAAAGTTTAATATATATGAATATATGAAGAAAGATGCAAGGAAAGTAAAAAGGAAAAGATAAGAATAATAATACTAGAACAAGTTTATTAAAAGTGAAATGCTGTCATCATTATATAATTCATTATTAATTTAATAATTATTAATACCATGTTTTTATCTGGCTCTATGTTGAGAGAACTCTAAAATCCCACCATTGTTGACAAAGAAAAGCTTATTTGTTCATAACATGAGGAAGAATTGTTTATCCCACTAAAAGGGCAAAAGAAAATTCAGCAAACAAGTCATTACTCTTAGACCATGAACAAAAACATGAGCTATTTGAATTCACAAAGGATTAACATCATCTGTGTAGAGTGAGATGGCAAGAAAAGAATAATCAGAGAGACATGGTGTATCATGAACAACAATGATGTCATTGATAAAAGATCAAACACTAACCAACTTTCAAACTATTGGAATATATAAATCAGTCTTTTGCATATTAATAACAATAGTTATAAGGCTGCTTCCAGATTTGATAAGAATAGTAATGAGTATGGTGTTCTGCACTGAAAATAGATTAAGCACTAAAATTGTTATTTATTTTTAAAATATCATATACTCCATAAAGCATATTCTCATACGTATGAACAACTTTATTATATATACTGAATTATAACATTTGAAACTAAACTAACATAAACATGACAGTTTATCTGAAAATGCTTTAATAATTAACTAACATTTAGAATGTTTATATTATTTATAAATGTACTGCTTTAATATACCTACATAATATGTAGATAAATAAATATATGTATATAATATTTGAGCAGATTCTATCATGGAAGTAAAAATGATAGGCAATATAAAATTGTGAAATATGTGGGGAAAAAATAAACATATATTGCTTTTTTAAAATTATAAAATCCAAAGTGAAACAGATAAGGAAGAATGTAACTCAGTGGTTGTCAATTTGGGGCATTCAACCCATTGGAGAGGGGTCCAGTTGGATTTTTAAAAGGGGCAATTTAAGAATGAGTTATTACAAGTCAATTTTTTGGAAATTTTTTTGAGTTATTAATAATGAATTTTTAAAGCCTGCTAATTGTTTTTATATCTTATTCATAAATTAAGCTAAGAATGTTTTTTTTTATTTCTCTCTTTCCATTCCATCATCTTGATATCTTTTCTGTTTAGATAACATATATTTCTTACCTTTCCATTGTTACTTGGAGAAATTTAACTGGTTTGAAATTTTATTGTACTTCAACTAGCTTTCGTTAACAATTTTTTAAATTTCCTCCATGTGAATAGGACTTGCACTTTTGAATATTAAAAATTATATTGCAGAGGGAAAGGCATCAGGAGTTTAGAAATGTTTAGGTCAGGTATGGCCAAAAAAAGATTGGGAATCACTGATCTAAATAAAGATATAGCACATTATATTTTGTCTACAAAACTTTGATGATAATAAATTCAATAAGAGAAATAGTCACCAGTTTATGAGAAGATAAATATCTGCAAAGTTATAATATTATCAATGGATGCTAGTAATTTCAGAATTCTTCATTGTAGAAATCAACATGATGACCTAACTTTATACATACATTATTACAATTTACTCTTTCAAATGCTCCTCAGAAATTTTTTGGATCATATAATTTTTAATAATTCATTACTTTAAAATTTCATTTTAAGCTTAAAATGTTAATAAGGGAAACTAAGAAATGAAGTGTATGCAAATATATGGCTTCCCATCTGATACATGTCATGTGTGAAGTGCATGCAAAGATATATCTTTCCATCTGATATGTATCATGCATGAAATATAAGCAAATATATGATTTTCCATCTGATATGTATCATGCATGAAGTGTATGCAAATATATGACTTATGACTTTCTATCTCATATGTATAATGTGTAAAGTATATGCAAATATATTGCTTTTCATCTGATAAGAATCATGCAGTTACATTTCCATTACCATTGCCCATCTTCAGCCACTATCACTCCATTACAGAATGAAAGTTTCTTCAAGTTTAATCCAGTGTCTCTAATTCATAGTCTCTATTTACTATGTCATATCAACAACTTTCATATTTTATCTATTTATCTCACAAGTGGTAACTTTCTAGGTCTTGTACAATCTCTTGGGATCCTGTGTAAGGATTTAACTATTTAACTATTATCTTCTCTACCTGCAATATGTCCCACCTAACTCCATTTTAATCTCTTAATCTTTTTGGTAAGGTCAATAATAACCATTTATTTCCCTCTAAGGGTTTTGCTTTTGATCATTTCTTGTTATTCCCAATATACATCTCCTTATACTATGTTGAATGGTCTGAAGTCTCTGAATTGGTCTCCTTTTCATAAATCAAAATTGGTAGAATGCATCTAATAAAATCCTTTCTTTTTAAACATAGGCATTTGTCTATTTAATAGCAAGTTACTTTCACCAAAAGCTCTCTATCCAAATTTAATTCTGTGATCAATTTTATCCATTATATTTTAATCTGTATTAATAATCTTACAAAGGTATTTGTAATAATCTTTATTTTCTTCTTCTGAGAAAGTCTGTTGAACATTATTTGTAATCTAATAGGTCAATTAATATTTTAATTGAACAAAATTGTAATGTTGATGACAAAGGTTCTCTAATAGTTGAATTCTTGCCTCCTTGGAGCAAATCAATTATGATTAAAAATAGGTATTTTCAGAAATGAAACTAACTAGAAAAGACAGAATATAAAATATATTATTAATGAATATTTTAGAGAAAAATTGTAAAGAATATATTTGATTGATAATGATCAAAACATATGTATATGCCATAATTTTTAGTTGAAATAGCAGAGGAAAGAGGGTGGAGAAGAAAATGGAATGAGAATATCTTGAAAACTTTACATACAAAAATATTCAGGAATTTTAAGAAAAATCAACCGATTATGCAAATGAAAAATAATAATCTACTCAAATGGCTTTATTACTTGGGAGTTTATATAAAGTTTAAGGAGAGTTAGATGTGTAGAATTAAATGTGATTTGAATTTTGCATCAGATCACACTAAACAATAAAACGCATGAAATTAGTGGAGTGGAAAATATGAAGTGGGATGACAATTGTAAATATGAATATAATATATGATAGTAGTTTATCTGAATATGGCAAAATTTTCAGCATATTTGTTTATTATATGTTTAAAGATGAATGCAATAGGAAAGATAAGAAATTTAATGGGGATTTGTATTATAAAAAATGGATATAGTAATAATTTAATATGCTGAAAAAATTGACAATTACTGAATGATTAGATATGAAACTTTATATAAATATTGATAGAAATGAATGGGAGATACAAAAATAATTAAGATAAAACTTATAGAAGTGTATGATGAAGAAAGTTGTGCCAAAGATTAGATTACATTTAATAGAAATAGATGAGAAAAACATACTTTAAAGATGTAAAATAGTAGAAAGAATTATTGAAGAATACAAAGAAAGTACTAAAAAAAATAAGGGCAAAGGAGAAATAAGAGTTATATAAAATATTAACCTAAAATAAGTGCTTTCATTATTCTTTTTATTTACTATACTGAAGAACCATCCATTGTAATCATAAATAATTAATGGGCATTTTATTGCAGTGTTATTATATTCATAGTCTCAGATCAATTTCCAAATTTTGTTTTTGTGAGTACTTATGCATCTACCTGGTACCTTAAGTCTTTATATTTTAGATGTTGAAAAAATGTTTAAAGGTTTTGAACCCAAGCTAATTTGTTTGCATAGTTATTTTGGTCAATAATTTTATATTTTATCAATGTTGGTTTTGCATTAACTCTATGTCTTATTCAATACTGTAATGTGGTAAATTATAGAAATCAAGTCACACTGTTCTGAGGGAAATGGGTTGACATCTTCATACAGTACAAGATTTATTAAACTTTTTTCATGTATCTACTGATGAAAAATTGACCAATCTCAAAATGAGATACATTTCAAACACATTTGATGAGGCTGGAGATCAAAACAGATGTCAAACTGAGAATGGTCAATTTTAAATTAATAGGTAACAAGTAATAAGCTAAAAAAGCCCTCTAGATGGTGCCAAAGATTTAATATTATTTCATTTAATTATAAATATATATGTACAACAAATATTACAGTAATCTAATGTTTAATTTTTTTCAAAGTGCTACTTCGAAAATGTAAACATGATTTGTTGTGATATTTGTTATATTCAATTCTAACACATACATAAGATTCAAATATTTTTAAAGAGAATGTAAGAAATTTTACACTTTATCAAATATATACTGCAAAGTATATAAATTATTCTTGGGATAAAGAAATTTGAATTTATTATTATAATAAATGTATTAAACAACTTCCACATTATCACATATTCTTTTGAAAACACATGATTGAAGACATGATAAAGGACAAATGACTCAAAGATGCATTTTGTACTGAACCAGCACTCATTTCTTGGTCCAAGTCTCATCTTTCATATATATCTTTATCATATGTACAATATTTTTCATAATTCACAAATTAGATCCTCAAAGAATCTTTTAAATGAATTTCTAAATACTGCTCACATTTTGTTATACTAATGCCAGTCTATTTTGTCAGATAGAAAATAATCTTTTATGTGACAAAATAGATTGGCATGGATATAGTAAAAAGTGGGTGTGATTTACAAGTTCATTTAAAAGATTATTTGGAGATCTTGCTTGTGAATTACCTTTATAACATATACAGATTTGTTTTTTTGTGAATAAGTTTGTAATATGTATATATGTTAAATTCATTTTCTAAAAGCATGTGGATTAACTCACCAATAGGATACAAATAATATTTAACTCCTAGATGTATCAGATTGAACTTTAATTCAGAAAATGTTTAATCATGGAGTCTGTCTTTTTACAGTTATGATAAAACTTATATGGTAACAATGCTGATCATCATCTGTAACAGTTTATTACTGATCATCATCTATAATTACTTATTTTTGAAAACAATTGATTCTAATATTTTAATGTATAGAAAGCTTCATTATAAAGAAGTCTAAAAATACTGCAATTGTCTTGCGTTGTTAGCCGAGAGGTATCGCAGCTGCCATGCAAGCAAGTAGTTGGTTGCAGACGGTTGTGGGTTCGCGTCCCGGCCGATGCTATGACATATGAAAAAAAAAAAAAAAAAATACTGCAATTATCTAAATGATTAGTTTTTTATATGTTCTTACAATTTAAATTAGAAGAATCAATTTTTCTGAACCTACAACTTTAATTCCAATCACTTTTGATAATTACCTTAATAGTTATTATTAATCATTTATTAAACCAGACATTACTTCTAACCCTGATATAAACTTTAATCTCAGTTAAAGATTAATATATCTTTCTAAGTGTATATAACCACATAAAACAACTTGATTTCTGTTTCCATGTGAAATATCTTTTAGAATATATTTCAAGTTTCTACTCCATCTTTCTGCTTCTTAATATTTTACAGTATTTCTTTATATATATTAATAAGTAAAGTTGTTCAAATGATTGTATGTACCACTTTAAAAGTTTGTCTTAAAAGGATTAATATTAAAAAAAAAGATTGACGGAAATTGAAGCAAAATTTAACCTCATTGTGGTTAAACATAAAAACAGCTGTTCTTTATCAGTCTTTTTTTTCCTCTTTTTTTTTATTCATTGGTCTGATATTTAATATACTCCACAATAGTCTACTTTTTACTGTAAATTGTTTTTAAAATATAAAACAGTTAATAATTGCTGTTCATATTGTATAGTTTTGTAATTTGAATATTAAATTCCTACTTATTATACATTGTGATAATTTATTATTTTTAGTTTTTTTTTTTTTTTTGGTTTGTCTGAAAATTATTATTTTAAATTAATTTTGAGAATAGATAAATTAATCCACAAAATTTCGAAACTAAAAATAAATTTCAGACATTTTCAGTCAATAAAAATGTTTCCTTAAAAAGAAGTGATTATGTTTAAAATAAGAATTTTAATACAAAATCAATCCCAAAATATTTATAATAGTAACTTCCTTTGCCATACTTTCAAACTATTTATATATAACCTTAAGTAAGTATTAAATTGTGAATATTTGTGGAAACATATTCACTTAATCCATGGATGTTGTGCTTAAACCATCATTTAGTTCCCATTTGTCACATGACATGCTGAGTAAGACATATTCCTTTTTTTATATACATAACTGGATTTCTGATCAGAAAAGCTATTTTGATCTGCTACTATCATGCTGTTCAAGTTAATGGCTGGAAATTTAAAACAGAATATTTAAAACAAAATAAAATTGCATATACATCCAAATGTATATGTCTATTTAAATAATAAACAATTCAGATTATATGTAAATGAACAGGAAGTAACTGAAACTTCCTATGGGTAATATAATATTTGCAAGTTTTTTTTTGTCAGTGGATCTTTCAATTTTAGCTAAATCCTATCACAGCCACTCATCAGACCAACCCCTCACACTACAGACACATTAGAAACACACAGTTTTTCAAGTAATCCATATTGAACCATTTTACATATGCGTGGTTCAAATATATTGGTATTTGGTAAGATATTTAAAAGCTAAAAAAAAAAGTAAATTTAAAGATCTTTTAAAAGACGCATTTTAATTTTTTTTATTAGTATAATTTATTTTTTAAAACGTACAATGAAAGTTTTTTTTTTTGTTTCAAATTAATTATTTAATTAAAAATAAAATTTAAAAATGGAGAAAATAAAAAAAATATGTTAAGATTACTAATCCAGATAAACAAAAAGAAAGAAATTCCAAACAGAAAAGATTGATCAATAAAACCTTTGTAACTCTCATTAAAGATGGTGGAAAAATTTATATAAAAAAAAAGAAATTTGTAGTTGAAAATACAAAATAAATGTACAAGATTATCAACTTGCATTTTATGATAAAACCAAGATAAAAATATATGTGCAGAAATCTGAAAACTAGACCTCGAGTATAAAAAGAGGAATGCAATTCTGATCATGGTTTTGTCTGGTTCTTTTTTAGCTGGTCCTGGATCACAAAAGATTCAGACCACTCTATGCTGAAATAATTAGTCATGCAGGAGTGAACTGAAGCTTTTGCTGACATCATTCATCATGAAGACGTCAACTCCAAAATGACTAGCCTTAGGATGGACCAAAAACAGCTTAAAACCAATGTCCATGAGCTCATTCTATTTCTCATAAAAAACCATGCATGGTAATCAACAATCTACATAAACTCACTAAGCTTAATGGTAAGATTATTCATATCCTAATTTGTGAGCTTGTAATACCGATAGAGACATTAACTTTAAATATGAAGCTTCTAATATCCTTATATAAACATTCACCTTTTTTATTATTCAAGAAATCTAAGAAGAGTGTAATAAGAACTGTGTTAATTTAATATCTGGATTAGTGTGTATATGCTTTCCAATTTTATTTGGATAATTTATCGGTTAAATATTTTAATTTATTAAAATAAAATATTTCTAATATCAACTTTTCATTGTGTGTTATTAATGTTAATTATTAAATTTATTGATGATGTTAGTTAATTGTGTGATAAATGTGTAATTACTTTTGCCAATATATTTATTTATTAATTAAGTCCTGGGAGAAATATTCTCTGAAAATAAATTTAAGTTATGGGAAGTCATAATCCTGATCTTTTTAGCTAATTGCTTTGAAATTATGAAAAGTGAGGAAGTTAGGAGTCTACAGACTATGGAGATCTCCTTTATAAATTAAAACTAACTTCTTCAGCAATTTCCATCATAATATTAAGTAATCTTAGACCAAGTTAATCAAGAAATATAGCTATGTTTTTTTTAGAAATATGAAAGAATTTTTTTTTCATAGCTTGATTAACTCACCCATTCTAGTGTGTAATTGGAGACCTATAACAAACGTAAAAAATGTTACAATATATAGCACATGTTATAATTTATTTTCATATACACACCTTATTTTTAGAGTTACTTAAAATTAACTTTTATATAATAATATATGTATGTCTTTGATCACATGTTTCAGTTAGGAGTGATAGAATAGATACTGAAAATATATTCAATATATATTATATAAAAGTTACATTAAACATAGCTCAATGTATATCTAAACAAAGAAGTAAATGGCACTACCCTATAATATGAATTAAAAACTACTCTAAATCTTTAACAAATAATCAAGATCGATGCATTATTAGTTGGGTTATAAAGTAACCAAAAACAAACTTTAAAATTTATATAGTAATAAAGATTATTTTTATTGAATATTCCATCATATGTCCTCTTGCCCTTGGTGTACATCAACTTTCTAATTATCATATTATAAGTACATGGTTTGTTTTAATGAACTTCTTTATAATCATTTTTATATAAATTATTTTAGTTTCTGACATGTTTATTACAAAAATTACTTATCAAAAACCAGTCAACACTTAGACAATCCCAATATCAATAACAATCAACAATCTCAAACTGTTGTCAAGGCAACTTTTTAACAATAAAGAGGCTCTTTTACATGGTTTTGGGCCAATCTTACTACTACATGCTAACTTTTCTCAGAAATTGTTTTCTGTTGTTCATTTTACTATTTTCATTTGCTTGTGTTTTGTTACTCTAGATGCTCATTTATATGATATCCATACCTACTAAAATATCCAGATTCAATCATTAATGAACCAAAGTCAATATCATAACTAAAAATTAACCGCTATCAGCATGTACATTAAACCACTCCAATATCACATGATCACTACAAGTTGTTAAAATAGTAGCAACACACTCCATATTGTAGTGCTGCTCAACTTAAAACAGTAAAATGAGTCTTTCCTTCTCAGACACTAGAACAAGACTTGTTTCCATTTTTCCGTCTAAGAAAATTATTTATTTCGTCAATGGATTCTTATCGCATTCACTGAATGAGATGTAAAAGTTTTCCTGTAAAGATATTTTCCTGCTGCCTATTATGTAGAAACTCGTATACAGTTCAGTAGAGTTAGTGTTGCAATGTAAAAATATTAAAACAAATAAATTTATTTTTATTTATAAATATTTTTATTTTAGTGTTTGCCTAATATAGAGACTTTTTATTTTAAAAATGCTCTTAGTAATTGGTATTAAAATTATTATCATTATAAATATTATTTAATTAAAAAATTATAAATATTATTTATCTCACTCACTACTATAATTATATTATTTTACTGTTATAATATGAAAGTGTTTCTATTTACGATTCAGCCTTTTAATTTCAAGCTTTGGAGTCTATTTAGATTAAAGTAGTTTTTCATAAATCTTAAATATTCTTCACCACTATTATTGGAATTTACTTAGTTATTGAAATTGACGCTATTAAAAAAAAAAAAAAAACAAGATGGAAATTTTTTTTAGCACTCTTTTTTTTCTTTTTGATAAGTGCAATTTGCTTAATACAGTTAGAAATATAAAGAAGTATTAAATTTGTCATAAAACCATTCTCATCTGTTTATTACTTCGGTTTATTTGATTCTGCTAGTTAGACATTAAGAAAAATACAGCAATTTGAGGGAAAATAAAACTTTAATTCAAAATGAGTTTATCATATGAATTGCAATATGTCTTTATTAAATGTAGTATATATGTGGGTGTATGTATGTTTTAAAAAAGGAGTTCACAAGCAGTTTATGTACTTAAAATTGAATTATTTAAAGTTATTAGCAATAAGATCAGTGGGAAAGAGGAGATTCTATATATATTTGCGTGTTTATATGTCTTCTGTCAATATACCAATTAGATAAGTTGTAAATAATAATTTGTAAATCGCATACTCATTACGTAAGTAATGTATATTAAAGCTATAACCTTAAGACTATGCGCCTAAAATGCGACAATTGCCCATTGCAGTGCAAGAGTTTTGGACTAACTATATAGTAGAACAGTGAAGGAGAAGCTAATATTTTAATTTCTATCTAATAATAGCCAAATTACATTTACTGATTAATATGAACAATTAGCAGAATATTAAAACTTCTGTGCTGAAGAAAGCTTTGTTCGAACCCATGTGATTGGCAGATAGGTTTACTACTCTAGCATCACAAGGCCCTTCCTGTAAACAATATGTCTATTTATTTATCATGATGAGCAAACAAATATTAATGTAATGATCAAAATAGAATTTAAATAATTTGTATCTTCTATATGTAAAAGGCTTACTTTAATTTATAATAAATTTGTAGCTTTTCAAATTGAAAGTATGTAATACTAAATTAGTAATAAATAAATTACAACTTCACAAAATTTGAAAAAAAAATAGCCAATCAGATTGTAATATAAATTTACCATCTTTGATATCACATTAAGATAATCAACCAATTGAGATTTCTTAGAACTGATTGTTTTGCATAGTAGTGGTGACACTCATCAACTAGCTATATGCCCACTTCAAGTATTTCAGTGTTGTGTGCAAAATCCTTTTTTGTATAAAAACCAAACATATATCTGATTAGATTTTGAAGCATGTCCAGTATATAGTTCAACTCAGTTTTAGGCATTTCACCAAAATATTTAAATATATAATATTAAGACTACATCTAATTATTCCTTACTTTAAATTTCAATACATTTTTAGTTTGGTGCTTTATATGGGGGGGGGGGGATTTTTTGCATTGTGTTGTAATGCTTATGGTGGGTTTCACGACAGGCTGGTGATCAGCATTACTTCTGGAAATAAAGCAGTTTTCAGAAAGAACTTATTGGCTGGGTGTTCTAATGCGAAATCAAAAATGTCAAATATGTATTACTGCTGTATGATGTTTAGTGCAACTTCTGTTACAACTTCCAGTGCTCTTCCAATCCATAAACCATCAATTATTATAATAAATGAAGCTTTACAATTGAAATGCTGAAATAAATTATATTGACACGAGGTGGTAACTTACCACTAATGTTGATCTCATAAAATTTGGCTATAGTACTCTGTTGCCTAGCAATATCTGTTTTGCATATAGCAAAAGATCTTAATGCACATGCATATACATATATACGAATTTAAATGTGATATTATTCGTAAGTTTCTAAATATGAAAAATCACTTGTGTTAAAGAAACGTACATAAAGTAAAAATGATATTATAAAATTGTGTCAGTAATGTATTTATTTTTATTCTATTGTCAAACGGGATAAATATTTTCTTTACTTGAATCAAATGTAATCTATTTTTAAAAAATGAATCTAATATTTTGGTCAAAAGCTCCACTTTTGTCCAGACTACAGCAAAATAATTTGGAAAAGTCACCCAAGATTTTCATTAGGAAGTAACAGAGTGAAAGGATTGGATTATAGCTAAATGTGATTTCTAGTTCAGTAATATATATATATATATATATATATATATATATATATATATATATATATATATATATATAGTAACTTACAGTTGTTATTATTATTGGTCTAACATGTTTTATCTCTTGTGAAATTATTTATAAATATAAATTTTTATTTGACTATTTTATTATGTAACATATATGTACTATTTATATATACATTTAAGTTTTAAATAATACATACCTTAAGCTTTTGAGTAAAATGCCAGATTTGAAGTTAAGAATAAATACTTATATATTTTTTTTAATTTTATTATTAAATCTTAATGTCAGTGGAACAATTGATAGTTGAGTTAAGCATGAACTTTTATATAACACACGAGCAGATTCGTTCGTTCTCTTGATAAAAAAAAAAAAAAAAACGAAAGAAAAAGAAAATCTTTTCTCTTTAAAAACAGCATTTTTCTTTTATCAATACTACTATTTAACGATTGGAACTTAAATATTAACTTTTCCAAATTAAAATAATTTGTGGATTAAAAGTCTGCAAGGAAAATATATTTAATTTTCTACTCAATCTTAAAGGAAAAGCAATATAAAAGAAAAGAACGTCTGTTTAAGTTTTTGGAAACTACGTTGTTTTAATACTTCCGTGATTTTTCGGATATATATATAAATTTAAGATAATTATATATATATAGGATAAAACAATGTGTTTTGAGTAAAACAACTTATATCGTAAAGGTTTCAAAACCAACCTTGCATGCTATTTTAAAATATTTTGAAATATTGAATATATAGAACGTCTAGTGATAATAGAGAAATGAAGATTAAGAACATCTACATTCGAAGAATATTTATTTTATTTCGCATTAATCCGGTCATTGGATGTTATTAACAGTTTATCGTTTAAGGATAAATGGAATCATCATTGTACAAATGGATTGGTGATATGCTTCGTAAGAGATCTTCATTGGGATGATGAACTATAGACTTCAATATCTACTCTCAACTCTCTTATTAATAAGTTTCCTTTATTATTTATTTATATATATTATAATAATGCTTATATTATTTTAATATGTTTATTATTATTATTATCTTTATTTCAAATTTGGCATCGCATCATATATATCTTAAAAGGAAAATTATATTTATTATTAAATATAATTAATTGAAAGCTTAACATAATTCATCAAATTAGATGAGGGATATAAAAAATAGTTATTATTTGACAGATATCTTAAACAGGATTGTATTGTGTTTACTACGTAATATTGTAAACGTTTAATGTATTTTTATTTATTAAAAATACATATAATATATAAGTTATACAATGGCAAATAATACTTATATATGGGTAATTGTGAAGCATATAAATAAGAACGATAAATAAATTAATAAGTTACATAAATTATTAATTTTTGAACCCAGATATTGTTTTTATATATCTGTTAATTTAAGCTATTTTCTTTAATTTTTGAAAGTTTATTATAGTATTGAGTTTTATCATAGGGTATTAAATAAAAAAATATCATTTATTAATATTCTTTTAAAATGATAAAATTCATCCATATTTATTTATTAACATTTTATTATCTATTCTATTATATTTTTTATTGTTTATTAAATATTGATTTGTTAACGTGATCTCTTTGTCTAATCATTATTGAATTATATTATATATATGCTAGTATTATAAATATCATATGAATAATAGTTATAATTAATGCTTATATAAAGGCATATGAAATAACTTTTTTTGGAAATTATTCCTGCAAAGAGCTAATTGCAAATTCTCCGTAAGTTTAAATATCGTGGCATAATGATGACTGAAAGAGTGATGAAAGATGGATGACCTGGTCTAAATTGTATTTAAACTTATTTAAAGATATTGAGCTAGCATAATAAAGATATATATAATCATGGATTTAGTATTTCATCGATTCATTTCTAGCATTCTACTTGAAGACCCAAAGTCCGATTGTAGTGAAATGCGTATCCTCTTTCTAAGGAATTTAATCATCTCTTTATATTTAACAAGACCAACTTAGATTTTAAATATAATCCATTCTGTTATATTTGGCGAAACTAACTATGAAGCATTAAGTTAATGATTTCTAAACATTAAATATAATTGATTATATTACAATTAATACATCAACTGGGATGATTAAATGCCATTCCGTTATATTTGATGCCTCAACTAAGGCTATCAAATAGGCTGTCCCGTTATATCTGGCAACCAATGTTAAGGGCTTCGATTAATTAAATCTCATACCCTGTAGACTGCGTTTTATCTCGTGTGCAACGTTTTAGGCATTGAATCTATAATTTCTATTCATTATATATGATATTTATAATTGCAAGATTAATATAAATATAAAAAAAAGGTAATATATATAATATGATTTAAAGAGATCAATATTTAAATAACTAATTATTAAATTATGTTTTAAACAAGAGTTGAGTGGGATAAAGTTTTATATAGACATAGACGTTTAAAAATATACACATATATTATTAGAACATCATAAGTATATATAAATAGCATGGGGTGGTAGAGAACTTTACGATATAATATTTTGGTTTTAAAAATATATATACACTTAAGTAATATTTGAATTAAGTTAAAATTTGTTATGCTGCGAAGTGGGAAAATGTTTTCAAACAAAGATATTAAATGCTCTAGTCAAATGCAAGATGATTTGCAAAGTGAACTAAGTGATGATAGTAATATTATAGAACAATCATCATTAGTACAAGCACCTGGGGGTTCTACAACCATAATTGAATACCCTCAACAAACACCGAGTTTAGATCAAGTGTTATCTCAAACACAAAATATAGTTGATGAAGGTTTAAATCAATCATCTACAATTGAGATTAGTCAATCATCTAATGTTGGAACAATTCAGCAAATGTTACAAATGTTTATGAATAAATTAGATGATTTTAAAAAGTGATTTGAATCAAAAATTGGATGATAATATTAATAATTTAAAAAGTGATTTGAATCAAAAATTGGATGATAATATTAATAGTTTAAAAAGTGATTTGAATCAAAAATTGGATAATAATAGTAAAAAATTAGATAGTTTAAAAAATGATTTGAAGGTTGAAATAACAGGAATTGAAAATAAATTATCTACAAAAATCCAACAATTAAATTTAAATGTGGATAATGTTAAAAAAGATAACATAGAAATTAAACAAGCATTAAATGATTTAAAGAATGAAATTGATGAAAATAATTCAAAATGTCAACAACGGTTTAATGAGTTCCAAGGTGACATAATAGATAAATTTAATGTTAAATGTGATGAAATGTATAAAAATCAAGGAATTTTTAGGGATCAAGTAAAAGAAGAACAAAATAAAATACGGAATGAAATCCAAGTAGATAGACAACAAACACAAGCAAGAATAGATCAACTATCTACTAAACATAATAATGAGGTAGAATCTCAGAATAATGTATTGGAGACTATTGATCATCAACTTAAAACTTTAGAAAATAAAATGAATTCAATAGAAATTAATACAAATATAGATAAAAATGTATTGGAAAAATTAAGGAAAGATACTACTGAAACTTGGAATAGAGTAAATAAAATAAAGGAATCAACTGATAGTAGATTTTTGGTTATTGAAACACAGATATGTAAAGGAACACCAACTATAGAAATGCATCAGGTTGAAAATAATGTAAATACTTATAGTTATAATCAAGAACAAAATCATGGTGAAAATCATTTGGAGGTCATTCAAAAAGATCCACAACAAGTAATTGACTCTGGTGATAGATCAAATTTTCAGTATCATATAATGCCTGAAGTTGAAAATTATCCTAGTAATTTTGAATTAGAAGGGTTAAACTTAGATACTTATAGGATTAATCATGAAAATCAAACATCAACCTCTCAGTTGAATGTTTTAGAAAAACAAAAGGTATACAACCATTCAATACCAAGTAGTACAATTAACCAATTTGTTAGGTTAAAAATATTCAAAGGATCTCATAATGAATCTCCGATAGAACATATTAGAAGCCTTAATCTTTATTTTTCCGTTAACCGTAGTTTATCAGAAGGAGAAAAAGTGATCGTTGCATATAGTCACTTACAAGGAGATGCATTGATGTGGTGGGAGTCTTTATCACAAACTCCATCTACTTATATGGAATATCAAGAGTTATTAATTAAAAATTTTTGGAATAGAAATAAACAAGAGGCTTTATTGTACCAAATATTCCAAGATAAGTATAAACAGACACCTGGAGAAACCTTGACCAAATTCTTTCGCCGTCAAATAACAAAATTAAGAACACTTAATACTTATCATTTAAGTGAAGGCGAAATGATTAGAATAATAAAAAGAAATTTACCACTTAAAATAGAACAATCATTATTGTGTACCAATATAACAAAAATAGAACAAATAGTAGAACTTTTAAATAGTATTGATATGAATCAAACCAATTTATTAATTAGATTACCTGATAAAAAAAAAGAGGAAGCTTCAATCAATACAATATTTTATAATAGAAGGAAAAATAATAGAAATACCAATTATTGGAAGGGAAAAACATCTCAAAGGAATATATGACCCCTCTCCCAAAATAAGTCGTGATAATTTAAATAAAGTAAAAATAACTTCTTCTAATAATCCAAGAAATTCCCCAAAACCAAGATGTAGTAAGGATATATCTATAGATTCACATAAAACAAACTAAAAGGGTACTTGAGGAAATGTTCCTCACCTCAAGAAACCAAATACCCAATGAGGAACTTGAATCAATCTTTTACACGAGAAATCACTAACATGATGTGTTCATGGGAAGATAAAACACCAAATTTTGTTTTACAAAGTTGCCCTATGATAGAAGTTTTGTTTGAGAGCTTGCTGGTTAAGGCATTATTAGATTCTGGTGGCCAAATTTCTGTGATATCAGAGACATTTTACCAAAAGATTTTAGCAATAAATCCTAATATCAAAATTTTACCACTGAAATCTATGCAGGTTACCATGGCTAACAGTACAAAAGCTAAGTTAATCCAAAAACAAATTTGGGTTGAGATTAAAATCGGCCAAACAACTCTCTATCATGTATTTTTAATTTTGAATGGCTTGATTCATAATGTTATTTTAGGGGCAGACTTCCTCCATTTGAACACTTGTGTAATTGATTTCTGTAATAAAACAGTTAAAATTAATGATGAAGTCTTAGAGATGACATTGCTTCCAAGATATGATCAAATTGAAGTTGACTCTATAACATCTAGCATTCCAGAAACACTTTTAGAGAGTAAACTCGCAGAATCCAACTTGCTTGGAAGTGATGATATATTAAAATTACGATTTGTTATAAGAGAATTTAATTCTATTTTCTCAGACATACCAGGAGTGATAAAGGGATTCCAACAGAGAATTAGATTAATTCATGATCAAACATTTCAATCTAAATCATATCCTATTCCATACCAATATCGGGAAAATATATCTAAGCAAATTAATAAAATGCTGGATTGGGAAATCATTTCCAAATGCTCTTCACCTTACTGTAATCCAGTAGTAACTGTGAAGAAGAAAGATGGGTCGATGAGATTTTGTTTAGATGCTAGACAACTAAATAAAATTACTGTCCCAGACAGAAATATACCACTGCCCATACATGAATTATTCATGAAATTTGGAAACAAGAAGGTATTTTCCACTTTCGATTTAACCTCCAGCTATCGGCAGATTGAACTTCATCCAGAAGATCGCCAATATACTGCTTTTCGTTATGAGGGTTTTACATACCAATTTAATAGGATGCCATTTGGATTGATAAATAGTGGTGCAGGTCTAATCAGGTGTTTGGATAAGACTTTATCTCCTGAGGTAAAACAAATCATAATTATTTATGTGGATGATGTAATTATTGCATCCACCACAGTTGAAGAACACCTTCAACATCTATCTATATTTTTTAAAGAGTGTTTTCTGAAAGGTATAAAAATTAACTTCAAGAAGAGTACTTTAGTTTCCAACCAAGTAGTCTTCTTAGGTCATATTGTTGGTTGCAATGGGATAAGACCTCATCCAGAGAAGATCTCTGCCATTCAAAACTTTCCTAAACCATCTACTCGAAAACAAATTAGATCATTTTTAGGCCTATGTAATTTTTACAACCATTTCTATCAGAAGTTCTCAGACCACATGGAACCATTGCTAAAATTGATTAGAAAAGATGAACGTTGGAAATGGACTGAAGAACAAGACCGTGCATTTGAGAATATTAAAACAGGGTTTTTAAAGTTAACTATGTTAGCTTCCCCTAATTTTAATAAACCATTCATTGTTCAAACAGATAGTAGTGGTTTTGGATTAGGGGTAACACTGTCCCAAATCCAAGAGGATTGCCAACCAGGTGTCCTCTACTTTATTAGCCAGCTCTTGAAAGGTCCAGAAATAAATTACATGGTTACAGAGAAGGAAGCACTAGCAATAGTCTGGGCTTTCCAAAAATTTAGACAAATGCTACTCGGATCAGAGGTGATAGTGATCACTGATCACAAAAGCCTTGAATTCCTGAATCACAGTTATCTGACTAATAGTCGTCTAGTTAGATGGAGTTTACTACTACAGGAATTTAATTACACTGTGCATTATTGCAAAGGATCCGAGAATATCATTGCTGATGTGCTTAGTCGAAATCCATGTAGGTCAGAACAAAATCATTTGATGGTAGACAATGCCTACATTACAAATGTCAATGTGATGGCTGATAGTAATGTAGAGAACGAGTTGGAAAACTTACCAGAGATACAATTTAATGACCCAGAATTAAACCCAATTATAAAAGTTTTATTAGGGGAGGAAGTTTTGGATGCACCTAAAGATCTTAACCATTTTAAATTAGAACAACAGGTCTTACTATATAAGGTGAATGATAATGTTGATGAGTGGAGGACAATAATACCAAAGTCTTTACGTGACTCACTCATAAAATACGTATACTATCTATATGGGCATTATGGTGCTCATAAGACAGAACATACCCTTAAGAATTGGCTTTACTGGCCAAACATGTATAAATACATCTTGAAATCACTCCAAGATTGTCTAATTTGCTTAAGAGCTAAGTCAGTAAACCAAAATTATATTAATTCAATTAATTCTATCATTCCAAAAAGACCAAACGAGATCTTAGCAATTGACTATTATGGGCCTTTGCCTCCATTCAACAAACAAAAATATTTATTAGTCACTTATGATCTCTTTTCCAAATATGTTGCTGCTTACCCGATACCCCAAGCCAATGCTAAACATACAATCAAAGTATTGAGTACTCTCCAATTTCCAATGATAGGAAAGCCGAAAACCATACTAACTGTTCATGGTACACCTTTTCTATCTAAGGAATGGAAGAAATGGGTAGATATATCAAAAATAAAACATGTGCTAATCTCTATTAGGAATCCACAATCAAATCCATGTGAACGTATTATGTGGGAGCTTGGACATTTGTTTAGGACCTATTTAGAAGAGGAGCACAAGGGTTGGGTAAAGCAGACAAAACATGTAGTAGACTATATCAATTGGAGTTTAAATGAATCTACAGGATTCTCACCCATCCGACTACACTTTCATCAAATTATACCTATATTATTTAAAAAATATAAACCTATTATTAATGAACCCAAAATAAATGGAGAAAATGATATTTTACAAGCTCATAAACAATTTGTTAAAATGGCAAATAATAGAAGTCAGAATTAAAAAAAATGTATTTATGAATTTAAAGTTGGAGATAAAGTTTTGATAAAGACTTTCCATCCCAGCAAACCATTGGAGAATAAATACCATAAATTCTTCAATACGTATGAAGGACCTTATACTATCGTTAAAAAGGCAGGTCCAAATGCATTTTGAATTAACCAAGAAGGAGAGATTCGTGGTACATACAATTCATGAATTTTAAAACCATATTTTGGCTGCTTATAATATTTTATAAAGAAATGAGGTGAAGACCAAGATAAGAATTGGGCAGTGTAAACCATACGGTTGTATAAAAAATAATAATAATAGTGATCAATGTAAAGAGAAGTATAGTTAAAAACATTAGCTTTGGTGAGGGTATTCTTTAATGCCTTAAAATAATTAAAACCATAGAGTCAATTGATATTTATAAAAGGATACTCTAATATTTATTTAGTCCTTTTCAAATCCATAAGTCTTAAAGAAGCAGGAATAAGGCTAGTAAATATATTTGTGGTCCAAGAAGGAAACACATTATTTTTTTTTTATTTTTTTTTTTTATAAAAAAAAAAATATTAACCCATCAAAGTCCTTAATTTTTTTTTATTTTTGATCATTATCACAAGAATAAAATAGCCCAAGTATTAGGAAGATATAACAGTTAAAAAAAAAAGAAAAATTCAACCCTTCATAAAATCCAACTATAAATGCAATTAAACTATAAGAATATACTAAAATAGTTGTAAGTGTTTAAAATTTTAACTTAAATTAAAATTTTAAATTTCCGAAGGGAAGGGGAAATATAATAGTAACTTACAGTTGTTATTATTGGTCTAACATGTTTTATCTCTTGTGAAATTATTTATAAATATAAATTTTTATTTGACTATTTTATTATGTAACATATATGTACTATTTATATATACATTTAAGTTTTAAATAATACATACCTTAAGCTTTTGAGTAAAATGCCAGATTTGAAGTTAAGAATAAATACTTATATATTTTTTTTAATTTTATTATTAAATCTTAATGTCAGTGGAACAATTGATAGTTGAGTTAAGCATGAACTTTTATATAACACACGAGCAGATTCGTTCGTTCTCTTGATAAAAAAAAAAACGAAAGAAAAAGAAAATCTTTTCTCTTTAAAAACAGCATTTTTCTTTTATCAATACTACTATTTAACGATTGGAACTTAAATATTAACTTTTCCAAATTAAAATAATTTGTGGATTAAAAGTCTGCAAGGAAAATATATTTAATTTTCTACTCAATCTTAAAGGAAAAGCAATATAAAAGAAAAGAACGTCTGTTTAAGTTTTTGGAAACTACGTTGTTTTAATACTTCCGTGATTCTTCGGATATATATATAAATTTAAGATAATTATATATATAGGATAAAACAATGTGTTTTGAGTAAAACAACTTATATCGTAAAGGTTTCAAAACCAACCTTGCATGCTATTTTAAAATATTTTGAAATATTGAATATATAGAACGTCTAGTGATAATAGAGAAATGAAGATTAAGAACATCTACATTCGAAGAATATTTATTTTATTTCGCATTAATCCGGTCATTGGATGTTATTAACAGTTTATCGTTTAAGGATAAATGGAATCATCATTGTACAAATGGATTGGTGATATGCTTCGTAAGAGATCTTCATTGGGATGATGAACTATAGACTTCAATATCTACTCTCAACTCTCTTATTAATAAGTTTCCTTTATTATTTATTTATATATATTATAATAATGCTTATATTATTTTAATATGTTTATTATTATTATTATTATCTTTATTTCAAATTTGGCATCGCATCATATATATCTTAAAAGGAAAATTATATTTATTATTAAATATAATTAATTGAAAGCTTAACATAATTCATCAAATTAGATGAGGGATATAAAAAATAGTTATTATTTGACAGATATCTTAAACAGGATTGTATTGTGTTTACTACGTAATATTGTAAACGTTTAATGTATTTTTATTTATTAAAAATACATATAATATATAAGTTATACAATGGCAAATAATACTTATATATGGGTAATTGTTAAGCATATAAATAAGAACGATAAATAAATTAATAAGTTACATAAATTATTAATTTTTGAACCCAGATATTGTTTTTATATATCTGTTAATTTAAGCTATTTTCTTTAATTTTTGAAAGTTTATTATAGTATTGAGTTTTATCATAGGGTATTAAATAAAAAAATATCATTTATTAATATTCTTTTAAAATGATAAAATTCATCCATATTTATTTATTAATATTTTATTATCTATTCTATTATATTTTTTATTGTTTATTAAATATTGATTTGTTAACGTGATCTCTTTGTCTAATCATTATTGAATTATATTATATATATGCTAGTATTATAAATATCATATAAATAATAGTTATAATTAATGCTTATATAAAGGCATATGAAATAACTTGTTTTGGAAATTATTCCTGCAAAGAGCTAATTGCAAATTCTCCGTAAGTTTAAATATCGTGGCATAATGGTGACTGAAAGAGGGATGAAAAATGGATGACCTGGTCTAAATTGTATTTAAACTTATTTAAAGATATTGAGCTAGCATAATAAAGATATATATAATCATGGATTTAGTATTTCATCGATTCATTTCTAGCATTCTACTTGAAGACCCAAAGTCCGATTGTAGTGAAATGCGTATCCTCTTTCTAAGGAATTTAATCATCTCTTTATATTTAACAAGACCAACTTAGATTTTAAATATAATCCATTCTGTTATATTTGGTGAACCTAACTATGAAGCATTAAGTTAATGATTTCTAAACATTAAATATAATTGATTATATTACAATTAATACATCAACTGGGATGATTAAATGCCGTTCCGTTATATTTGATGCCTCAACGAAGGCTATCAAATAGGCTGTCCCGTTATAATATATATATATATAAAGGAGTTTGCTATTAACTGAAAGGAGACCCTTTGATTCCTCTTGGAGGCCTTAAAGGAACCGATCAGGGCAAATTCCTAATGTCCACTCCATACGTTCTTGTCATTGCAGCTGTTATTACTATGTGATTATTCATATAGTATACGAACATGGATGGGCTGCTCACCAACATGCATTAGCCAGCATGGTGAGTTTATTGGCTTTTTACCTCTGAGTTTAAGATCAAGAAACACCATGGTCTTTCTTCTCAGTGCCTGATAAGGCAGAATGAATGTTTGTGTAAATGATAAATATTTTTCCAATACATATATACAATTATGACAGACAAAAATAAAGCATGGCCCTTATTTCCAGGAGGCTGTAAAGTCACCAACCAAGGCAGCGGTTGGTGGCCGAAGATGGAGGGTGCTAAGAATCCCCTGATTGCGGACCCAGGCTGCCATTTGATGATGACTTTTTATTTAGGTACTTACAACTGCAGATCACTTTCAAGTGAAGGAAGATTGCAAGAATTAGAAGAAGAACTGTCTTATATTAAATGGGACATTATTGGACTTTGTGAAGTTAGAAGAAAAGGAGAAGAAACAATTGATTTAAAAAGTGGACATATACTCTATTATAAAGGCACACATATTGGAAATACAAGTGGAGTAGGATTCATTATAAATAAAAAGTGGAAGAACAATATTGTGGAGATTGATGGTGTATCGGACAGAGTGGCAAGATTAGTTATACAACTTAATAGCAGATACCAAATGCAGATAATTCAGGTTTATGCCCCAACAAGTCCTCGTAGTGATGAAGTAGTAGAAGATTTTTATATGGATGTACAAAAGGCTTTTGATCAGAGTAAACAACATTTTAAAATTGTTATGGGAGACTTTAATGCTAGAATTGGTAGACAAATGAAAGATGAAATTGCTGTAGGTAATTTTGGTTATGGTAATAGAAATGAGAGAGGACATAGACTTGTGGAGTTTGCAGAAAAAGAAAAACTTTATATTATGAATTCATTTTTTGAGAAAAATGTTAAAAGGAAATGGACATGGAAGCATCCAAATGAAGGTACAGCAGAATTGGATTATATTTTGACCAACAGAAAATACATATTTCAAGATTGTAATGTTCTTAATAAATTTAACACAGGAAGTGATCATCGATTAGTAAGGTGTAAGTTATGTGTTAATGTAAAACTAGAGAGACAAAAATTATTAAGAAAAACAATATTTACAGTTGATATTCCTAATCTTCAGAAACATTCTAATGAATTTAAATTAGAACTTACAAATAGGTTTCAAGTGTTAGGAGATTTTGAACTTGATTCAGATTTGAATGAAATTAATATGAAAATAACTGATACACTTTTAAAAACTGCAACAAACATAGCTGGTAGAAAAAAGCAGCAATTGACTAATAAAATTTCTACTGAGACTAGAGAATTTATGAAGAAAAGAAGGAATATGAAGATATACAAAAATGATGTATTAAAAAGAATTGAATATCTCAAATTTTGTAAAATGGTACAGAAAAGTGTTGAAAATGATATAAGAAAGTATAACTGTGAAATAGCAAGGAAAGCTGTAGAAGAAAATAAAAGTCTCAAAAATGTTAAATAACATTTTGGTATTGCTAGGAAATTTATATCTGCAATAAGAAAAAAAAGATGGAATTATTACTAAAATGAGAGATGACATCATGAAATTGGTAGAAGATTTTTATCAAGAATTATATAGTAATAAAGAACAAGTACCTCCTATATCTATTACATCTTCTGAATTGCCCAGAATTTTAAATGAAGAAGTGAGACATGCAATTAAGTGTATGAAGAAAGGAAAGGCTCCAGGAAATGATGGAATTATAATTGATATATTAAAAGAAGCAGGTGAAGAAATAGAAACAATTTTAGCAAAGTTATATACCAAATGTCTAAATGATAAAGATGTACCGGAAGATTGGAAGAATGCAGTAATAATATTAATATTTAAAAAAGGTGATAAAGAAGATATTAGAAATTACAGACCTATCAGCCTTTTATCAGTTTTATATAAAATTTTTACCAAGATAATTACAACTTGTCTACAGAGAACTTTGGATTTCCACCAATCAAGAGAACAAGCTGGATTTAAAAGTTGTTTTAGTACAATAGATCATATCCAGGTATTGAGAGAAGTCATAGAAAGGACAAACGAATAGGAGTTATCATTATGTTTTGGATTTGTAGATTATGAAAAGGCATTCGATTCTATACACATTTCTTCAGTGATTAAAGCATTGGATCATCAAGGTATAGATCCAGGATATTGTCATATTTTAAAGAATATTTATAAAAATGCAACAGCAACAATTAGATTACATAATGATACTGGAAAAATCAACATTGAGAAAGGTGTAAGACAAGGTGATTCCATATCTCCAAAACTCTTTACAGCAGTGGTGCAAGAAGTATTTTGTGGATTAAAATGGGAAACTAAAGGAGTGAAAGTAAATGGAGAGTATTTAAGTCATTTAGATTTCGCAGATGATGTAGTTGTTTTTGCAAATAATGCTTCAGAGCTGCAGGAAATGTTGCAGGAGTTAGCAGATGAAAGTAGAAAAGTAGGACTAAAGATAAATGTTAAAAAGACTAAAGTAATGTTTAATCGATTTGCTCAAAATATGAAAATAAAGATTGATTATGAAGAATTAGAAGAAGTTAACAGTTACAAATACCTTGGTCAGATTATTAATACAGATGGAAACATAATGGAGGAAATTAATCATAGAATTAAACTTGGTTGGAGTGCTTTTGGTAGAAATAACTTGATACTAAAAGGAAATATGCCTATGTGTTTGAAAAGGATGGTTTTTAACAAATGTGTTTTACCAGTTCTTACTTATGGATCTGAGACTTGGACACTTAATAGAAGAGCAATACAGAGACTTCAGACCACTCAAAGGAGTATGGAGAGATATATGTTGGGAGTAACAAGAAGAGATTGAAAACGGAATGTATGGGTAAGACAACAAACAGGTGTTACTGACCTTATTGAAAAAATTAAAAGATTGAAATGGAGTTGGGTTGGACATATTGCTAGAAGAGATGATAATAGATGAACAATTGAAATTTCAAACTGGATTCCAAGAGATTGTAAAAGACCCAGAAAGAGACCACATGTGAGATGGATGGATGAAATAAGAAAATGTGCAGGGGTGTTGTGGAGAAGAGAAGCTAAAGATCGGAGAAGATGGGTTAAACTTGGAGAGACCTTCATCCTGCAGTGGATTGATAATGGTTGATGATGATGATGAATATTTTTTTGTATTTCATTTTAACCTTTTGAAGAGGTGATATCACAACATTACAGAGTCTTACTTATTTTCTAGTCTGATAGTAGAGGTAGATGGGTGAAATAAGGAAGTTTGTTGGGGTGATGCAGAGAAGGGAGACTATTGACCAGAGAACTGGATTAAACTTGGACAGAGATATATTCTTTCTGAATTGGATCAATAATGATTGAAAATGAAGATATTATTTGCATAGTTTTTTATACATAGAGTTTGTAACTTCACTGAAACAGCCACATTATGATAGACCTTAAGAAGAAAGGAGAATAAAGCAACATTTTGGTCAGAGGCTCCTGTACATTGAGACTATGTCAAAATAATTCGGTAAACAAAACCAAAGAAACTATCAACATTCTCATTAGAAAATAACAGAATGAAGTTAAATATGAAAAAAATATCTTGATGATCATAGGAGAAGCCACAAAAGTTGTTGTTTATACTAGTTATGGCCTTGGATCCAAATCTAATAATAAAGGATTCTGTAGTCACAAGATTTATCATTCACTAATACTGGATAGAATAGCAATGAAAAACTTTGAAAATATTTTAATTGTAGGGATATATTTTTGAAAATGAAGATCCAAATTGCTCTAATGATGCTATTTGCTGTAACTATTTATGGTTGTGAATATATTAATTATTAATACCTTAAATAAGATTTTTGGTAAATACATAATTCTATATGGACTGTAAGAAAAATGAGCAAGAAAAAATTTGCATAGATCACATTTGGTCATTTCTTTTAAATTCACTAAAGAATTACATAATACATAGAAGTTTTGATGTTGAAAAAATAAAAATGAGCAGTGATATAGATGAATGTCCGAAAATCTTTGATTAGCCTGAAAAAGGCTCTTTTTATAATTAAAAAGATTGGCTATCCAATGGATGACACATAATAATAATAATGACAACAACAATGATGATGATGACAACAGCAACAACAATAATAATAATAATAATAATAATAATAATAATAATAATAATAATAATAATAATAATAATAATAATAATAATAATAATAATTCAATTCAATTCTTTGTTTATTTAATGTACATATCAATAGCATTTAGCCAATTATAGATTGCACAGTAATGTCATTATTATATACAAATCTAAATAAGCATTAAAAAACAAAACAAAACAAAAAATAATACCAATAAAATAGAAAAACAATAAAATGCACAAATAAATAAAAAGGCAATATAACAAATGAAATTAAGGATAATATTTTTTTTATGAGGACTTTAGCGAATTGTTTAAAATCCAAATTAAAAATATCATCATCATCATCATCATCATCATCATCATCATCATCATCATCATCATAATAATAATAATAATAATAATAATAATAATAATAATAATAATAATAATAATAATAATAATAATAATAATAATAATAATAATAATAATAATAATAATAATAATAATAATAATAATAATAATAATAATAATGATGATGAATTGCAGAAAACCTAGTGTAGTTGGCAACATAATTCAAAATTCTCTGAATTTAAATTAATTGCAACTCCATCATAAAAGGTAATTTTAAATTATTTTTAAAAAACAAAATTAGTTATATAGTAAAAGTTTGCGAGTTTCCATGTATGCATCTGTGAAGGAAAAAAAACTAATCCACTTAGATAACAGAGTCAGCAAAAGATAACATAAATGACTGCCACAGCTTCAATATTTCATAATACTGGTACAAAAACAAATCTAAGAAATAATGTTAATTTAATTATTAAAAAAATATATTCTGATATTGCAAAAAAAAAAAAAAAAAACTTGTTACTTCAACACTAATCACAAACATGAATTTTAATCTCTCTTGCCAAAGATTCAGAAAATCTATAACCAGCAATATTGAAAATTTAGATTTACAAAATCAAAATGGTGAAGAAACTTCCCCTCATTCTGTAATATGGATTGCCAATATACTAGATAGCATTTCTGAGAAGTTCCACAACACTATTCCTAATAGACTGTTAAACACATTCATCCACTTTTTGCATAACATTGTTCTTTGTATAAATTCCCAAGAGCTTTACTATATGAAGCACTCACTTTTCAAAATCTATGAGGCAGTGTTCTCTGCTTAGCTGATCATCCCAATCAAAGATACCTGATCATAGAATTCCATGTATCAAAACAAGAAATAGATTTAAAATGAAAATCAGAACATTGCACCATTTTGCTCTAATTGCTGTTGATGCAAACAATCGGAGATACATAAATGGCATATTACAAAATACATATCTAGGCTACTCCCCATAGGATTTTCAGAAAACTAATGGAGCCTTTCATAAAGGTTGTCTCATCGCAACCCATTTACCTAAAGAACACTCCAATTCCAATGTACAGCAATGGCTATGAGTTTAAAGTCAAACTAAGCAAAACATTGATCCAATCACTATACTTACTCAGATTACAGACCAAAAGTCCATGCTTTGCTGAAGATGATTAAATCCACAATGATTTTTTTGTCACCAGCATGGTTATTTGGCAGTCAACTGCACACCTATTTGATGCTTACAGTGTAATCAGGTGGGTAACCATACATCTATGTTCATCCATAATCAAAACCAAGACAATATTGACAAAACACATAATACACAAATTCTCTCCCAAATGAAGGGTTGACCAGACCAATCAAACCTTCAGCAAACCCATTACATCATCAAAAAAACTTCTCAGGGGTATAATAATCAAACTCTCACCTCATCAGCCAAACTGTGTAACCAGTTAATTTCAACTCATGTAGTTAAGGTACCACAGTCAATAATTTACAAAGACAATACTAATAGATATCATGGATAAAATGACACAACCATTACCACTAGTTGAAAGCTGTGACACAGATTATACATCTAAAAGAAAACCTGGGATACCATGAACAAATAATAGTAAAAGTAAAAACACTTGATCCTGAAATTAATCTAACATGATCCACTTATAACAGCATTTATAACCTTGAATCCTGTTGTTCCCCTTACCAGACACTCATCAAAAACAGAAAGCTATAACTGAGTTCAAAAATTTTCATAATTCACATACACCAACAGATATCAACCCTTCCCTGCTTAAAAAAATAATGCAAACAAAATAACTTAAATATTTTGGTACTCTAGGTACCAGCCCTGAAAACTTTAATTTTGAGTCATACTAGCCATTTATGTTTATACAATCCTTTCTCTAGACCTTAGAAACAAAACAACAAATGGAAATTTCAATTTCAGTCCATATAAAACAACTGATTCTCAAAACAAATACACTAACTAATTTTTCTATTTATTTACATTCAGCATGAAAATAAAAATAGGAGCTTTCAATGTTCAAGGTCTAAACTCATTTCAAATACTTCCAGCTAAATAAATGAATTTAATTTACACAGCAACACATCCAGGTCCACATGGAATTTCTAAATTTGTATTATCACATCTCAGTCAGTTTACTACCACATATCTATGTGTTTTAGTAAATTACCTATCACAAGAAGATTAACATAAAAGATCTGTATCCAATCTCTTTAATTCCATTTAACAAAAAACAAGCTTTGATATCCAATCTTCATGGGGCCCCTTGTTATTAAAATTTTGGAGAATGTTCTAAGAGATAAAATTAAACCATATCTCTTCCCTCTATTATCACCTATGCAACAAGCTGCCTTCATTTTCAAAACAATCTTAAATCCAGTTTCAGAACAGAAAAAATATGCTCCAGTGGCAGTTCAAATTGACAATGAGGCTATTTTTGACTCAATTCCTATTGAAATTTTAATTCAGATATTCGTAGATACCAAAATACTTCGTTCCCTCTTATGCCTACTAACCAACCTACTCCTGAGTAAGACATCCATATTTACAATTAATGGTAGATTATTATCTTTTTTCACTCCTAACCAATCCATACCTCAAGGATTACTGCTCAGTTATTTATTATTCATGTTTTACATTAACCCTCTCACAAACAAAATGTAACAAAAATTACAAGAAATTTAAATCCCATGCACTAAACTATATATGCCATGTATTGCATACATGGATGACCTTACTATTGTTTCTACCTCCAAAAAGCAACTAACTACTCTGGAAAAAATACTTAATGATTACACCTTCTCGGGTAAACTCAATATCAACATTAATAAAACATCAACTTGATTCCATCATACTAGCAAAATATATTCACAAATTTATTATAGTAAACCAACTAATTTTCTCAGATTTCTTTTTTATCTAGGTTCCTCTGGATTAAGACCAAAGATCCAGAAAAAACTGAAAGATGATACAGAGCACATAACCAACTGTCTCCAAAACATACCTTTCTTTATATGCAAAAGTAGGCCTTTTCAATCATTTTGTAACTACAAAGATAATTTACTACTCACCAATCAAAAACTTCACTAAACCTTTCACTTCATCTATTTCCTCACTCTGCAGCAGGTTACTATAGTACAGAAAAGTAGTCTCCATCTCTGTAAAATGACAATTCTTACCAACCAGAAATGAATTAGGCCTTCACTCTATTCAAATTTTTCATACACAAAAAAGTATTCATCTCCTGACTACACTGGTAAGAAGTTTTCCACCTCTTGAATACATATTTTAAATAACACCAAAACACTAATCACCACCTTCACATGGATATTTGTTTTTGCTTGTAAACCAACTCCAAAGAAATTATGATCAAGTGTCTTTTTTGGGCATTGGAAAATTCACCCATTGGAGAATTTATACTGTGATGTATCTAAACCTATCTATTGATCCACATTCATCAATTCTAAATATGAATAACAGTCAGTTGATGCAGCAATTCAAAAAAATGGTCCTTGGAACTCATTTTTTTCTACTTTTTTTAAAGCTAAATCTTCAGCACCTACCTACCACTTATTTCCTAAAATACCACCAACTATACATTAAAATTAATGATTGCTGTTTCTTGTGTCACTGGGAAGAAGAAACACAACCGTACCTATTCTGCACCTGCACAGCCCTGACAATTATCTGAGAGAATATTATTACCATGTATAAACAAAATAACATCACCCTTGATAACCTAATAGAAACAGCAAAGACTCAATCCCAGCAGCCCATGGAGTGACTCTTTGTTTATTTCCTTTGTGGTGTACCAGAAGTCACCCAGCCACCTTTTCTAATAAACTGTAACTGAAACCCAGAGATAGCAAAATTGCATGCATATCCAGATATTTTTGTTGCTACATGGTCACTTTTAAAAACCTGAGTCGACATAACCTCAAACAACCAAGAACTGTTTTTCTTTAGTCATATACCTTATTTTCAACAATCCTTTGAACACTACATCTGTGTATTGAATAATCCAAAGGATATATTTAATTCAATCAAACAAAGTATTTTTTAAGCTGATGAACTAACCTCTCAGACAACCAAAATAAAACCATAGATAAATACACAAAGTTTACAAGCCTTCATTTATCAGTCACATGTCTAATAATTTATTTGGATTGTACCAATAATATCTAATTGTTTGTTCTGAAGTTATTATCTAGTTTTCAACTATGTATATCTAACAATGTAATTTTTATGACCAGTAAAGTTTGATCTGAATAATAATAATTATAATGACGACAACAACAATAATAATGATGATGATGATGATCATAATATTTCAATTCTTTATTTAATGTTCATATCTACAGCCAAAGGCCGATTACAGATTGCATGTAAAAAAAGATATATATTATATGTTTTAGGGGAATAAAAAAAAAAAATTCACTAATATATTTTTAAAACCTTTAAAAATTCATTAATATTAAATTAAAAAAGATTTTCATCAACAAAATCTAAATCATAAATATTACATAGATGAAAGAAAGGGGGAAATTTTAAAATATTACTTCTACAAGTTTCAATTAAAAAATAATTATGGGCATGAGTTTTATATTGGCAAGAATTTAAATGCAGTTCTGAAATCATGTTATAAGAGACTTTTTTTTTTCGATAATGATTTTGTATAAAAATGTCATATCCTTAGCGGTTCTTTTTGCTAAAAGAGACATGATTACAAACATTTATTAGTTGACAAAACCTATATTTTTTTTTTGAAAACTAAAACTAAACTGAATTCCAAAATAGGAAGATCCAAAAATATAAAAAGTTTATATTTGATAGATTATTCAAAAGCACTACCATATCTGGAAATAGACCTCACCATGTTGAGGGCTTTATTTATTATTGATTCTATATGATGATGAAAGGAGCCTTTACTGGAAAATATAATTCCAAGATCTCAAAATGTATCAGGGAATTTTGTTTTAAAATTATTAATACAATATTCAAATCTTAGAATTTCAGATTTATTTGAGTAAAATACCAAAGAGCATTTGTCTACATTTTCTATTGGAAAAACTATTAATATCATCTTGAAGTAATTACACTTATGAATAGAATGGATATGGCTAAAAATCTTACAATCATCAGCATAACAAAAGAGATGGAGAGTATTGTATACAAGTTTTGAGGTCATTAATATATCTTTTAAAAAGTAATTGAGCCATAATACTACCTTGAGATACTCCAAGATAACAATAATATTGGGCAGATAGATATTCATCCATTAAACTTAACAAAAGCTGCTCTACCTTTTATAAAAGATTCAAACCAACAAATTAAATTATTTGATAGACCAAGTTTATATAATTTATTAAGAAGAATGTTATGATCAATTTTGTCAAAGGCTTTAGACATATCAAAATAGATAACATCCATTCTACCCTGTGCTTCAATTACATGTGCAATGTGGATATACATAATAATGAGATTTGTTTCTATTGATTTCTTTGGTGCATAACCATGTTGCTCTGATTAAAAATAATTTACTAATATTATGCACTACCTTATTATAGATTCATCTATCAAATATTCTTGCAATGGTATGAAGAACTGAAATGGACCTATAATTATCAACCTTATTTTTATCTCCACTTTTAAAGACTGGGCTGACTTAAGCAATTTTTAGAGTTGTGGGAACATGCGCTTGCTGTAGAACACTTGAGAATGTAATAAAGACATGAAGAGATTATATTCAGCACAACCTTACAAATGAAAATAAGGATATTATCTGAATAGAGATTGGAATTTAACTTAAGTTGTTGAATGGTAGTTACAATATCACATTCTGTAAATTTATTTAGGAAATACCTTTTCTTACAAAGAAGATGAAACCACTCACAACAAAGTCTGTGCCTTGCCTTATGAATTAATTAAGAACTGAATTCATGATGCTCCTCATTACATTCTGGGTCACTATTGCATGCCAACTTTTCTCAACGATTTTTATTCCTGCTATTTATTTCTATTGCAGTAAATGTATATTTTTATATGATCAAAAGCCTCAAAGGCATCCAAATATAATTATTAAGCTTAAAGAAATGAAACATGATGACCAAAATTTGTGTCTGTTATCTTATATAATCAAATTTGGGACATAGTAAAAAAGGTCAGAAATGGGTTACTTCTTAGGTTTTCCCTTTTGAGAAAGTATTTTTCTATTTTGACAATATATCCTTATTGTTTTTTACTGAATATATGGGAATATTACTCTACCACATTTTATATTCTGTAAAAATCATTGTAAAGTCAAATGAAGTTACTATGAAATAGTAAAATATTATATTTGTTTAAGTATATAAAAGTATATACTTTCACATCATACATGTTCAAATTAAAAAAAAAATAAAGTCAGATGTCACGTGACCTAATCCAATAAGTTTGTATTTACAAATATTATATAGAGAGCTCGCAAAATAAGCTTTTAACAAGCTTTGAGAATATCCCCAATCCCAGACTGTTTTCTGCTTCTGATGTCATCAGTGAGGTGCTAGGATATTCAGGCATTAGAATAAAAATACCAGGACAAGCCCAGCACTTTATCCAATGTATAACTATTAAGTAGAAAATCTGAAATTTTCAGACATCCATATGTCTTCCAATCCAGCTATCTAACTTAAATAGCCATATGGGACATGTTCAAAGTATTTCATTATTCCAAATTTAGCTATGACTGGAAGAATGAAAGGGATTTTTGGAATAATCAAAAAATACTGGCAAATTGCCAAAATTGAATAATAAAAAAATGTCAAATTCTAGAGACAGAACCGTATACTAATGCAGTAGTAGAGTATGGAATCAAAGGTTTACCTTTTACTCCTGCTTGAACATTATGAGGCATTACTAATAGCTTATTACACAATCATTGGAAAAAAACAGGGATATCAAGGTGATAATTTGTTACAGAGGAATACATCTTAATGAATGAAACTAAAAAGTGTCACAGTATTATTATCATTTTTTTATTTAAACATTTCATATCTTTTATAACATTTTAAACCACTAACAGCCCATTATACAATAAAATCTACTTTTTCTGATTTATAGCTTCTCATTCTCTACAGCATAATATTTTTATTCATTTTCTTCACTCATAGTCTTTTTCTGGTCTTTTAAATCTCTCGGTAACCAATTAAGGATTTCAATTGTCCATCATACACCACGTTTTCCAAAAAATAAGACCCAGTCTTATATTTATTTTTGCTCTAAAAGACAACTTATGGCTTGTTTTCAGGGGATGTCTTATTTTTTTTGCATACAAAAATATATATTTCTTCAAATACAAAATCTACATTTATTTAAACAAAATCTACATTTATTCAATATTACTAATTTCAACAGCATGTAAATAACTTTTACTACTGCTTGAATATGTTCCCCTTTTTTCTTCCAATGCATAAGCTTGTGGTTAAGACCTGTAGAGGTCCCTACCTTCACATTTTCAACTGCACATGCTTTAGGTTTATTGCCTTAGTAAATATTAATTTAGGATTATAATCATATCATAGAACGTTGTCAATAAATACAAGAATATTAAAATGTATTTACATATTATTGAAATTAGTATTATTTAATTAAACATAATATTTAAAACATTAAGCTGTCTTGATTAATTTCTGAACTCAGATTGCTCACTAATAATAAGGTTCAGCTTTTTCGGATATCAATGTTGATTTATTTACAATATATATATATATGGTTAGATGTCAAATGAAAGAGAATTCTCATATCAGAGAGATTAAAGGCACATTGATAAATTAAAAAAAAAAATTATGTTTGCAAATTTATTCAAATAATTAGTTATGAGTTTGCCTGCAAAATAATTTTGAGTAACATTTATTTAAATATAAAAATCTATATTTATATTTATTTAAACGTTAAGTTAAACACTGCTTTATGTATATGTAAACAAAGGGAGTAAATCAACCTGTTTAATTATATTTATTGATACATTCATTATTTTAATTTGAAATATTTTTTTTTGTTTTTTTTGTGCTAGTTGTAATGTATATATATGTTTTGAATATTATATCCATTACTTTATACTTCTGTATATCCTCCGTGTGTTTCAATAGATGAATGATATCCATTGAACAGGTTGAAAACCTTAATTAGGTCTTATATTTTCAGTAGGACTTACTTATATTATCAACAAGCTGAAAAATTATGCTAAGGCTTATTTTCTGGTTAGGTCTTATTTTCATGGTAACACAGTGTCATATCTTCTAGTCATATGGGCAACATAACTTCATTTTTGTTTCAATTTTTTTAATGATGTGATACCTGTTTATTTTCTTACTCATATACTTTGCTTCTATTTTTTAATATAGAGTAACTATGTAGCCTGAAGAATCTCTAGTCATCTTTTATTAAGTGTTGTTAAAACACATTTATTAAAACCCATTTTATCAAGCAATGGTAATTAATTTATTTGTTCTTTGTAGTAGTTCTCTGGGATTTTTCATATATTTTTTCATCAGATAGCTCAGAAGTTGTTTTACAGAAACCTTATTTAAAACTGTAAACAGATCAGATTTGTCACTAATTCAATATGTAGTTTGAACATCGTACACTTGTCTGAAAACAAGATTCTCTTTTTAGATGCTCAACCAAGACTCTACAACCACAAATTATGGCTTAAAAAGTAGAATTATAATGTTCCCAACTAAATTTCTTTTGTCAGATACAGTAATAAAACTACATTGATTTGATTTTTCTAAATACAATATATATATATGTTAAAATGAAGATTTGCACGGGTTAAATATATAAAATACATATTTTGCGGGTTCATCCGTGTTAAAAACTTTTAATATCAATACACTGATGTTTCGACTTGGTCACACAAGCCATCCACAGAGTTATTTCGACTTGGTCACACAAGCCATCCACAGAGTTATAAAAAGGTAGAAAGTCCTTTTTATAACTCTGTGGATGGCTTGTGTGACCAAGTCGAAACGTCAGTGTATTGATATTAAAAGTTTTTAACACGGATGAACCCGCAAAATATGTATTTTATATATATATATCATTAACAGAATCAGCATGACATATGATCATTGTGTTTATTTGCTTTATATGTAGATAAGTATGAGCACCCAAGTTATGAACTACATAATTAATGATAATAGCTACTATTGCATAATTGAAAAAATTAATGAAGCTGTTGATGAATCTAATTTTTGGTTTGAATCTCTACTGGTTCCTTTATAATCTTTTGATAATAGTTAAACTATCAAAAACATTTCATACTCAAATTAAATAACACTAAATTGTCAAGGACATAGGCAAATTTTCTTTTAAGTTATTTCTATTTATTATCAGTTATGCTACTGTTTATGGTTGTTATATTCATTTCTGTCAATCATTTTTTCATCAAGACGCTATTAAATATTTAGTCTTTTTTTGGTATTTATCAGTGAAAATATCTATGCAATGATGATAATTTCAATGATGAGAACAAAAAAAAATTGATGCATGATTATATATCTAACTGGTTGACATTTTCTATTATTATCCTTGGTAATAGTTTTTGTCAATGTTCAACTTTTGATTGTAATATTAAACCTCAATTTTAATGTAAAATTCAATAAATTGGATTTAATTTCTTAGAAATTAAAGTTCATAAACAAAAATATTCTAAAAATTCTTATTTGAAGTTTGCAAATATTGAAAAAATAATGATAAAGTGAGTCTATAATGAAATCAAAGGATTTTTTCATCATTGGATGTCAATTCATAAAGAAATCAATTGTGCAACTCCAGAAAATTGATGAAATTTTTGCTGACTGAAATCTATTTTTAAACCAGGAATGGATAAATATAAAGTTGATATATTTATAAAATTGTTATGAAATATTAAAATTGCATTTATAATTTTTATAATATCTCAAAAGATTCTATCACAGGTGTGGTTATCATATCAGTTGTCATTTTCTTTGTTAACATTACAATTCAATTTATTAAAAAGTAAACCAGATATGAATAAAATCAAAGTGTATACATGTGTAAAAATAATCAGAAATCTTTAATAAAGTACACACTCAAAAAATATGTTTTTTGTGCTATTCCAAAAGTGTTCTCAAATAAATCTTGCACACTGAAGAACAAAGAATCAAAAACAACAACACATGGAAATGGATTAAACATATGGAAACTGGATTTGATTAGTTTGAACTTTATCATCTATTGAAAAATGCTTACTTCAATTTTTTTTAAAATTGATACATCACTATTACTTTATTTGATTTTCAAATGTAAAATTTGAATGAATCTCAGAAAAATAACAGTTGTGCAGACAAAATTACCATTATGAATACACTATGATAATATTAATAGAGTTAAAAAACCTCTGATTCAAAGCTGTAAAAAAATCTCCATAAAATCTTGATAGTTGTTATTTCAAGGAATTCTTACTCGTTTTCTCAGGACCGGTGAGTCTTGGTGAACTGTGTGATGACTCTTTTTCAGCTTTCTTTTTTCACTTATTTGCAATGGAGAAAACAGTGAATGATAAGACTATATTGTGTAGGAATTCTTATTATTATAATTGTCAAATTGATCAAGAAGATACAATCCTGGAAAGTTGAAACTTTGTTGAAATATTGACTGCCCATTTCTGTCAAAAGTGTATTTAAAGACTTGAAATAACTCAATTGCTGTCTTTGGTCATAACAATTGTACTTTTTGCATTTATGTGATTGACCCTTAAATCTGCTGTAATGTTATTATTGTCATGGAAATCATTATTGCAATGTATATGAGGGCATTTCTTTTCATTTGATGACAAAGCTGTCTGTTGTAAGCTTGACATATTATTTTTTGGTACGTGATAGTGTTATTTCGTCGACATCTTCAGGCTAATTTATGGCTCACAACATATATCATTTATCAGTGATTATTCTTGCTTGCATTAGTCTGCTCTGCAGTAGTCTAAACTGTCGTTGAAGATATATGTTAAATGCAAGTACAGAAAATCACGTGATATTTCTAATAAAGTGAGAGCATTAAACAACAAAAAAAGGAATTATAATCGCGTTATTTCTTTCATGTTAATTTTTTTTATAAAATGTAAACTACTTCTTAATGTTGTTTAGTGGTTTTATTTTTATCCCATTTTTAGTGAAATTGTTAAATTTGTTCATAAATTTGACACTGGAATTATTAAACTGAATGTTTGTATAATGACACACACACACCTCTGGAGGTGATTTAATACATCTTAGAACCTTATTTTCTTCAATTTTCTTTTTTTTAACACAGTTGTTTTATTTTTTTTTTACAAGTAATCTTTTTATTTTCCTTATGCCTTTGTCAGTACATAAAAGTGTTTACTTTCTTGGTTGGTCTTCTATCCCCTATGGATCAATTACCGAGTTAGTCATGGGCTCTTGATTGTGGTGTTAAGACTTCCTGCCGACATTTGATGATAAATGAGACTGAATTTTACTTCTCTAGTTACAGAAAAGATTTATCTGTTTAAAACTGTCTTAACTCTGTTTGAATTATGGATAAATCAAAAAGTTAAGTAATATTTATTTAAGAAAAACAAATCAAATATAATTTACTTTTTGTTTTCAGACTGATTTGATTGAACCAAGAATTTTTCGGAATTCTAAACCGCTTATTTATTTGTTTTAATCTCATCATCATCACCATCATTGTAAGCAACTCATTCCTTAATTGATCATTTAGTTGTAAACAAGTAATATTGTACGGGGAACTCGAAACTTAAGATTGTTTATATATGCTTCCTTTGCTACGTATTGAAACTAAATGAAAATAATAATTATGTTTATTTAATTAAAGAATCAATTAATTACTGAACTTGTAAAAAGTTGGCTTTATAATGTTAAATATAAGAATACAATTTTTTATGTTACTTGTATTATTATTTCTAGTTACATAGCTGACCAGATGCCTTCAAAAATAATAATTGCATATTTCTAGATTGTTTCTGACGTCTGTGAAGAGAAGTTACTTGGGAAAGTTAATATGTCTTCTCTATTGATTTCCTCGCTTGTACTGATATCTCTATATCTTTTATAGTCATATCATGAACCCTAAGATTAAAATCAAAAGTTAATTGCCTCTATAGCTAGAATTATTAGTGGATATACTTTTCACAATTTTTTGTGATTGGCCTTTTAGATCAGTCCATCTTTTAGGATGTTATTTAAAACATGTATGAATTTATATTTATCCACAAATCAATAGTATAACGCATTACTCATAAATCATATTTTTAAAGTAATACATCAAAATAGTTATTCTCCTTGTAATTTGTCTTTGAATCTGAAAATATATGTATGTGTGCGTACTTACCTATTATTCAATTGTGCAATGCAGTTTAAAATAATAAATCAAATTATTTATTTAAAAATAGTTTTATAAAGTAAGAAAAGATATTTGTAAAACATTACTACTTATTTATATATGTCACAGCGTTGACCGGGAAGCGAATCCGGGCCCGCTGCTTGGAAGGCAGCGTTGATGGTCTAGCGGTTAGCATAGCTGCCTTCCAAGCAGCGGGTCCGGATTCGCTTCCCGCGTTGATGGTCTAGCGGTTAGCATAGCTGCCTTCCAAGCAGCGGGCCCGGATTCGCTTCCCGGTCAACGCTGGGACATATTACTACTTATTATCTTACAGTGTTTGGACTTAAATGAATATGATAGTTATTTCAATAATAAAGATAAAATTAAATATTTTTAAATAAAAATAAGTAACTGTTTTCTATAGTAAATGTTTTGGTGCACTAATATTGACAAACTGCGGATCACAAAATCTATCCATTTATGGTTTCCGCTTCAAATTTTCAGTTGGACTTTTTATGAACTTTCAAACAATATTGAAATATTTTTCTTTTATAATGATAATATTAACATTTAATATAATAAAAATTAAATAAAATATGACATTTGAAAAAAAGATATATTTTCTTTTTAAATAAAATAAAATGAATTTATTAATTTAAAAATGTTAATTACAAGTGTTTTTTTTTTTATTAAGAATGTTAATTACAAGTTAGTTATTATTTTAAATATTAATAAAAATGATGTTTCATATACACTTTCTTCATTCAAAACATTAATATAAAGAAACTAATTTTTCCTTGTCTGGAGATGGAGAAACTAAATGATAAATACAGAAGGAAATTTGCTTTTGTTTTAAATATGTTACATATCAATAACTGATTAGTGATTCTATATGCTTTAGTGCAGTGGAATTATGTTGAATTCAAAAGATAAGTATTCCTGGATTGAAATTCAACATTGTTACTTCCAGAGCTTGAATGCTACAAGATCTAGACAGTAATAGAGGGATGGACTAAAGATATCAATAATTTTTGATCAAGCTTCAACCTATTACTCTGAAACTGAACATGGATTGATCATTCATGCAATAAAATATTGGCTTATATATTATATTAATGAAATAATTCATAATTGATCACTGTAAATTATACACAAAAACTTGACTTTTTTAATTTATTTTTTCTATAGCAATTTTTTAAATTCACTCTTTCCGATAATCAATTAATCAGATCAGTTTAATAAGCCTTTCCCCATCATTTTGAAATCATTGGAAAAAAAGTTTATTGTTTCTAATATCATCATCAAATCATGTTTATACATGTACCTGTTATGCTTATGACCTGGATTTGAACCCAACCATACCACTAAACACCATTATTTTTTTTATCTAGAAGATAAAACAAGGATGGAAAATATTGATAAAATTAGTATTTTTTCTATGTCCTATTATTAATTTTAGGATACATGTAATGTTTTGATTGATTTATATGGAAATGTGTATGTTATAGTAAGTAAATAAACCTTATGTATTATATTATAAAAATATTTTTTTATAAATATCTTTGTCATTGTAATTTTGTGATTATTACCCTAAGTGGTCATAGACATTTAAGCATGAGAAATTATAGATTGAGCCTTGACTCAGGTACCTTTGACTCTCATGTTTATTACTCTGTCATTGCACTAAACTATGATGGGAAAAATAAATGTTTTTTTTCACTCAAGAAATCAAATGATGTTTGAGCTTTAAAAATAATAAGTTTACTTTTGATCAGGAACCTTTAGATTTCAAGTTTTTAGTCTACTATTACATCAAAACATTCAAGACAATGTTAAATTACTCAGAGCAATTATTATTGCTGCAATAATATGATTTTATAATCACATACATTAAGATGGCATAATCCATCATTATTAAAAGCTATTATTTCTACTCCTGTAGTCATATAATGCTTTTTTCATAATGCTTTTCCAATATTGAGGGTATGCTACAAAGTCTATAGCCTATAATATCAATAACAAAGCAGAGTATAACTTAAATCCCATGATCTCCAATAAGCTTTCTATCTGCTCTCTCTTTTGAGTAATATTTTGAGTGAATTGTTTGCATCCAGTTGATTCATAATAATTGTTTAAGCATGTTTTTTTTCAAATACTATTTTTCTCACATAAGTAGTTATTAGATTTATTATAAGCTTAATGCAGATAATCCATAGGTTCAATGGGCCTGTAATAAACAAATAATCATCAGGTATGAGTTCTAACTGTATGCATTCAATATTTATTGCCCAGCCAATAATTTTTCTCATTAAAGTATCAGATCATCACAAAGTCTGTTTTAAAAACAAACAAAGTGCATCAATATTTTTTATTAGTTATTCATTAGATTAAAAATTTATCCACTAATGAATATTTCTGTAGTGTAATTTTCACTATATCACTCTCATACAAAATAGCATCTGGTTTCTGTCCACCTTTAACACTTTGTGGAGAAATGTAATAAATCATAAATATATGACCAAGGATACTGTGGAAAAGGTCTATGATCTCCAAGATGCACATTTTATGCTGAATCAGCACTAATCAGTTGGCCCAGAACACATTCTTTTACACATATCTTTATCATTGTTCAGCATATAAATAAAAAATTATTACAATTTAATTGATGTGTCAAATATGATGCCCTCATAATTTTGACACAAATCACCTAATGAAAGTATATTGATTTTTATTACTCATTCATTAGACTAGAAATTATCCAATAATAAATAATAATTCTACAAAAATAATTTTGACTACACTATTCTCACATGAGGTAGGAACTGGTTTTTGTGATTATAGATCTTTTTCACATGACTTTGGTCATATGTTTATGATTGCATCTCTCCACAAGGTGTAAAAAGTGGGTAAAAATCAATCCCTATTTTGTGTGAGAGTGGTGTAGTGAAAATTGCTCTACAGAAATATTATTTATTAAAGTGTGTCAGTTTTTCATGTTGATATTGTTTAAACAGGATTATATTATTACCAATAAAAGAAGTTTTCCAGTTATCCTCTGAAATTATCATTCTTTTTTCTTTTTATTATCTTGAATTATTTGAGTGTATATAGGCCTTTGTTACCTTTGTCCTAATATGTATTTGTTCAACCATAATTTTTTTGTTTAAGTACTTAAAAAATAATCCTGACTTTAATATTTTCTTGTATGCGAGTGTATATAAATTTGTAAACTTTGGTAGGTTTTATATGTTCACGGTATGTAGAAAAGAATATTGAAATAGGTTTAATGGACTATAATAGATAAAGCAGAACAATTAAAAGCTATCCTAAATTATGTCTGAAGCAGAGATGAGTATTCATTTGGGAAGTCATATTTAGAGATTTCCATGATATCATAAATATAGGTAGATATACTACAATTAGTGGTCTATATTTGAAATAGTTGTGACTGTTGTTTACTTGAGAAGTCACATTTAAAGATCCCTGATGTAGATGTATTAAAATTAGTAGTCTAATTAGGCCTGTTTACAAACTCTGTCTATAATTATCATGTCTGTTGGATTCTTATTTAAAAAAATGAAAATTGTTAAAAATATCTATATAATTCATAAGAAATTTTGAGAACCAGAAGTGACAAAACTAGGTCACAATATATAGTCTGTCATTGCACCAAACCATACAGAACAAAATATGAAAGGATAGTTATAATAAAATAGGAAGCAATGATAGAAAGAAATTTCTTAGCGCAATACAAGAACTGTGTGAATTTTGATTGATGTGAACACTTGAAAGATTTGAATATAGACAGTGCTTAAGATGAATTGTCAAGATTTAAGATTGATATATCTATTTCAATAAAATTCATCTTGCCATGAATATAAATTTAATGAAATGAGCTATAATTTATTTTGAGAAGGTCGATTATTTTGTCAAAAAAACCTCATAGGGGTTAGATTTGATTTGATATGCATAATGAGATATCTTTAATTCTTAGAATTTTTTAAAGATAAAACTAAACATATTGAAAAATATTTGCCTGATGGTATTTTAGATGTGATAATATGGTGGACTATTTTTACGATCTATAATTAATTGTTGAATGTTTAAAAAAAATTAAAAAATTTAAACTTTATGCAAATAAAATTTAAAATTTTTTTAGACATTCAACATTTAAATTAGATGATGGAAATAGTCCAACATATAGTCACCTATTAAAAAATGTATTTACAATCTCACCAGTACACTGAGAAAGGCTTTTTTAAAAAAAGATATTTACTAGATAATATTATTGCTTTAATACCAATAAAAACACTGTTTTTGCTTGGAAACATTAATGCACATGTTGGTAAGAACATATATGTAAAATTTCAATATCACTGATGAATAAAGATATTTAAACAGATTATTTACCATTTTTAGATCTCTTTACTGTGAATGTGAAGTATATATGGTGAAACAAGTTTTAAGTTTACTCACTATATTCAACTGAGAAAAAAGGAAGGAATTGAATCAGATGATGCCATGTGGTTGTATTTAATAAGAATAAATATATTAATATTCATTTTAAGTTTAAAGTTTATATATTGATATAACCTCTAGTTTAATTAAGTGATCAGTAATAATTATTATTCCTTTAAAATATCACCATCATTATTAATAAAATTAAAAACAATAAAATTCCTTTTTTTTTTTTTTTTTTATAAAATATGGTTTTAAAATTATCTTTCATATATAAAAAAATCCAATAAATATATTGTTCTTTTTTCTTTTTAAAAATTTTATTTATTTACTTGAATCCCTACATGTACTTCAAAAATACTATTATTTGTATCTTTCCTATATTTTGACTACTTTTTCTCTAGTCATTATAAAGGATCTTTAAAATATATAAATCTACATTATTATTATAAATATTTTTTAATCATAATATAATAACATGTCTTTGTTATCTACCTATAATTTATTATTATATAAATTACATTTATTTACATCTCTATCTTTTTTATAATACTATTTTTGTTACATCTTACATTAACATTTTTAAAACCAGCAATACTAACAATCTCCTATATATTTCTATTTTTATACCTTATAAATTACATTTAATTACAATAATTTTTTAAACAATTTTTATTTAAAACTGGTTTTTCTTTGTTAATGTATAAACTATCTTAACATTTTTTCTCTAACAATTTAGCATTTTCTAATATTCTCATATTAAAATCTTTATGTTTCAAATTCTTACTATGTATATAAATATTTGAATTTCTATCATTTAAATGTTTCAATGTATTTTTGGTTATACCAATATATGACACATTTTTTTATCTATCTTACAATCTAAACATTCAATTATATAAATTCCATTCATATTTTCAGCATTTTTATTTTTTGTTTCATTTATCAAATTATAGGTTAAATTTTTATTGTACACTGGTTTAAAAATTAAATTACTTTAATTTTTATACTTTGTTAATATCCCTCATCATTTTTATATTAACAAAAGTACTGATACTTTAGTATTAAAGCTGCAATGGAGGGAAGATAAAAGACCTTTTTACATACACAATAAATGTGTAATGTTGTGAATTTCTGTCTGACAAGAGCTATTATTTTAATTGCATTTTTCATTGTGTATTTAAATATGATAAATATTTGGAAATTACCAAGTACTGAAATGGATTCAGTGCTCTATTTCCAAGAACAAGACATCCTGCCATCAGCAAAAGTCTGTCCAAATGGACATAACATGAGCTTGTAAGTGTACATTTTGGAAAAGCAATGGTATTGTAATGTCTGAGATTGGAACACTAAAGTTGGCATTCACAATGGGATGTGGTTGGGAGGTTCAAGAATTTCTATTCTAATCATAGTCAGATTCATATACAGTTAGTCTCAGAAATTAACTTCTGTAGAATAGGGAGAACATGAGCTTGGATTATCAGATAAAATAGTCATTGACTGGAATAACTCTATAAGAAAAGTTTGTACTATCACTATATTAAAATGAGAAAACCAAAAAATTGGAAGAGTTAACAAAATTATGGAAATTGATGACAGCCTATTTTCCAGAAGAAAAAATCAAGAGGGCAGAATATTCCCCAAATAATGGATGCTTGATGGCTTATGTAGAGAAACAGCTGAATGCTTTATTATGAAAATCAAAGACAGGACAGTGGTGACTCTCATGGAAGGCATCAAACATAATGTTGAAGAATGATCTACCATATATTCAGTCTGTTGCAAGTCATACAAAACTAATGAATTATGTGAAGCTGGTTATGATAATTTTTAAGTCAACCACACCTATAATTTCATAAACCCAGAAACAGGAATGCATGCCCAAAATATTGAAAGATTGTGGACTTCCACCAAGTAGATAAATAAGTACCAATGAGGGACAGAAAGACATTATTTGGACTTCTACCTAGCAGAATTTATTTGGAGAAGAATATACAAAAATGACATCTTTATAGCAATACTTAATGACATGAAAGAAATGTTTTTGCCAGGATAAATAAAAATTTAATAAAAGTGTAATAATTAATTTTTATTTTGTTTGTAGTTTTGGTTTAATTTTTTTATTAAAAAATGATGTTTATTAGCAGTTTTGTGAAAATCCAGCATACTTTGCAATCACATGGTTTCATTTTTGGAACAAAATTTTTTACTGCAGATCTCCATTTTCTGTGGTAATAGTACATATCAAAACTTTGGTTTTAATGCATAAATTCCTGTTATATATTACATGGTAAGTGTCATAGGAATTTAGTTAATGTATTTTTATCCAAATTATTTAGAAATCAAAGTCATTTACTATTTGTTTGTTGTATATTTAAACTAACTATTTTTTGATAACTGTCATCTTTATTGTAATATCACAAATCACATTTTAATTTTTTATTAGAGTTGAAAGTCATTTGTTAATGTGAAAGTCATACATATTTGTGAAAGTCGCATTTATTTTAAATGTCATTCTTAAAAGTTGTTTGCTAATGTTGTAAGTTTTACTATTTTTTTACTTTTACTTATTTTTAGTCCTGCAACATAGAGCATGTATTAGACCCCTACTGCACCTGTTGACATTCTTATAAACCTCCCAATAACTTTTTAATTCTTGCCAAAATATCATGTACAAGATCTGTGTATGCTATTTTGGTCAGATCACAAGATTTCAAAGTTATCAGTGGATTGATATAAATGTGAACAGGTGCAGTAGGTCTAATACATGCTCCATGTTGCAGCTTTAACACTAAAGTACCAAAGTACTTTTTGATAAATTGCAACTACTATATGTTACTTCATGCATATTTTTCTTTCAATTCAATTTTTTTTTTATTTTTGCAATATTTTTTACTACATAATTTATTAATAATTTTTATTGGATAATCATTTTTCATTGTTTCTTCCTTTATATTATCCTTTTTTTTTTTCAAATAATTTTTTCTCTGAAAATAAATTAATTGCTCTAATTATTTTATTATTAAAATATTTATTTTATGTCCATATTCTATATCAGATTGCCGATTATTTAACAATCCTTGATGTTTACTCTTTTTATGTAAACTTGTTTTAATATTTACTCCGTAATTTTTTATTATATTTTTAATTTTAATATCCATGTAATTAATTGAACTATTTATTTATTTTTTCATTAATTATATGAATGTTTAAATTAAACAGTTAATAAAGAATTACTGAAAATATATTAAGATATATATAAAAAGAGAGAATGATTACATTTCAAGGATTATTAAGTAATTGGCAATCTGATATAAAATGCATACATAAAATAAATATTTTTAATAATAGAATAATTAGAGCAATTAATTTATGCTCAGAAAAAAAAATTATTTGAAGAAATTGATAATTGAAAAGAAGCAATGAAAGATGATTATTCAATAAAAATTATTAATAAATTATGTAATAAAATAAATATTGCAACAATAAAAAGAAATTTGAATAAAAAGAAATATATGCATGATGTAACTAACATACAATAGTTACAATTTATCAAAAAAAAATTTCTTTAATATAAAAAATATAATGAGGGCTATCAAAAAATACAAAAAGTAAAATAATTTAATTTTTAAACCAATGTACAAAAATAAATTTAACCTGTAATTTGATAAATGAAGCAAAAAATAAGAATGTTGAAAATATGAATGGAATTTATATAAATAATTGTTTAGATTGTAAGAAAAATAACAAGGATGTGTCATATATTGGTACAACAAAGTAATAAATTGAAAACAAGATTGAAACAGCATTTAAATAATAGGAATTCAAATAATTATAGAGATAGTAAGAATTTTAAACATAAAAATTTTAATATAAAAATATTAGAAACAGTTAAATTGCATAGAGAAAAGGAATGTTAAAGGATAGTTTATACATTAACAAAGAAAAACCGATTTTAAATACAACAGATTGTTTTAAAATGTTTGTAATTAAATGTAATTTATGAGGTATAAAAATAGCAATATATATGAGATTATTAGTATTGCTGGTTTTGAAAATGTTAATGTAAGATGCAATAAAAAGTTGGTATTATAAAGATAGGGAGGTAAGTAAATGTAATTTATATAATAAACAAAAAAATTATAGATAGATGATCAAAAATGTTACTATATGATGATAATATATATATATATATATATATATATATATATTGTAGATCTTTGATAATGACTAGAGAAAAAGTAGTTGAAACATAGGAAAGATGGAAAGAATGAATTTTTGAAATATATATTGAAATGGTATATTTCTATTCTCATATATGTTTCATCTATTTTTACTTATAGTTCTATCTGTCCTAGTTTTAAACCTTTCATGAGTACATGTGCAAAAATGCTAACACAGTTATATATGTGTCCCCTTATATATATATGGATAAACATCATAATATCTTAGATATAGCTATATTACATCATGTATTTTAATTTAAAACAATATATTTTGAATTGTAAATTTTGTTTCTTTAAAAGAGTCAATTTATCATTTAACTATTAACATTGCATGTATATATGTATAGTCTATGTACTACCATGATACATATATAGCACAATATTTGGTCATTTCTTATAATTCCTAATTTTAACTTCAAATTATTATAAACAAAAATCATTCCATAGTACCTGTGTTAGTATAGCATGAGATAGAAGTTTAAAATCTTGATTTTGGCAATATTTTTCCAAAATATATATATATATTTGTAAACAAGATCAACTCCACTGGAACTATTGCTAGGTCTTGAGGGATTAGAAGTATCAAATTTAGTCACAAACATCCTATTAAGACATTAAAACAAATGTCTAAGTGATTTTATTAAATTAAAATATAAAATCTTAAAAGGATACTAATGGATTCACTCACAGAAAATAATTTTGTTGTCATAATTAGTCTGATCTTGGGATTTTATTAATAGCACATATTTTATATGTCAAAAACTACTCTGTATGATTTTCAATAAGTGATGCCACTAGACACCATGGCAGTTGTAATTTTGATATGCCAGAGTAGAAGGGTGAGACTTGTGGTTTTTCCTGCAGGGGAGATGGCAATCTCTAGTTCCATCCTGAATGCTGACTGGCATGGCATCAACATCCTAGGAGTGGGAGATGCTTCTACCAACAGCCTGCTGCAAGAATATAACAACTAAATCACACTGGTGATCCAGACTGCTACTACATCTCACGTGCCCAAGGAACAAGTGACAAGAAGCTAGATAGTCATACAGACCCTGCAGAGCTCGAAAATAGACTTAATTTTTGAACATTAATCTATTTAAAGCTAGCTTATAATTTAAAGGTGAATCTTCAAAAATCTAACTCTTACTTCTTGTCTAAAATACTAATATAAAATTGTCATAAAACTTGCCTAAGACTATCTTTGTTAGCTTCAATTCTATCTATCCTAAAATGTAATAATTGTTATCTAGTGTGTATATTAATCTATAGTTGTACTGTGGGTATGCCTGTGGTTTTATCTGTTAATTTCTTTAAATTTTATTTAGTATATGTTATAATATGCCAAATATATTGAAACAGCATACCTGTATTAAACATGATAAACTTTTAATGAAGATACAATAATGTATACCTTCCATTAAATAGATTTTAATATTGCTTATTTAACTCATTGCCATGCTGTTTCAAAATCCTATTATATTGGAATAATAACTGATCACTAAGCACTCATTATTATTATTTTGATTTAGTTTTATATTATACAAATATCTATTACAGTTTGCACAATCAGAGTTATCAATTGTGACTTTAAATATCTGTTTGATTGAAAGTAATAGACTAGCTTTAGAAATAGTATTAAGGTATATTTGATAATATATTGTTACCTATCCAGTTAGATATAACTTCTCCTTAGTAAAACTGATTAAAGATGCAGGTTGAGAATATTAAACTAGATTAATAATTTAGCTTTTAGTCTTTTAATTAGAGCATTATTATTATTATTCTTATTTTAAGAACTGGGTTGTATTACTTATACAGATAGAAGCTATCTGTTTTAGGAGCATTTAATTTAAATATATATATATTTGTATTTTATTTTATGCATTGCAGGTGTGTTTTTACAAAGTATACTTTGTACATAACATGTTGCTGCATCTTTTAATGGACTCATGATGGAGGCCATCCCCATATTCTTGGTTTGGTAAGGCTATCTTTTTATAGAATTAAAGCACAAGGATCCAGACTCTATTTTGTATTCATCTTATCTGAATTCCTGAACTTCACATGTTCATATTTTTATTAATAGAAAGTCATCCAGTCTTATGGTACTATGCATTTTGATGTGAAATTCCATGAATAACTACCCACCCACATCACAAACATGTTTCTTAATGTTTTAGTCTGTGCCATAGCAAATATATCTTGATCTAAGGTAACGAGTTTCTTCCCCTCTTTTAAATAATTATTTCGCATTAGTCTAAAACCAAATCTTTGATTATTAGACTAAACCTGCATCATCCTAGAGCTACAGTGTATGCCTATCTCTTAATCCATAGATAAATGGCAGCCATAATAGTGCTATAATTAGCAATATATCTTCAGCTAGCATGTTCACTTGTAATTTAGCAAACCATGACATAATGATAGGATTTTGGCATATTAACTGACATAGGTATAATTTATTTACCACACACACACACACACACACATATATATATATATATATCTTATGATGAGATAATGCTGTAACTCAATTTAGGCTCACTATGTAATGCCTGTATGAATTTTATCCCACATTTAATATTATATTAAATTTAAATAGATTTATTAATCAATAAGTTAAACAACAAAATGAAAAATCCAATAAAAATATTGTCCTCCTTTTTTCTTTTTAAAAACTTTATTTATTCCGATTGGCTTTAAGGTATTTTTTCTGGATTCTAGGTTTTGTTTTGTGAAGAACAAATCTGACCATTACAATATATATAAAATGTAAGTGAATAAATAACGTTTTTTTTTTTAAAAAAAAAAAAAAAGAGGACAATATTTTTATTGAATTTTTCATTTTGTTGTTTAACTTATTGATTAATAAATCTTTAAATTTAACTCATTTCCATATCATTCACTCAATTTCATTCCAATTCCAATCCATTTATTATCTTTAATCTTTTATATACACTATATATTAATTATAGTTTTAAGCATTAATCTTATCCTTAAGTTAGCATAACATCAGTTCATTTAACCCTCTAGTTAGTCATTGTGTGCTTAAATTTTGGATCTTATGTCTCTCCCTGTTCGAAGCTGGATCGCAGATTAAATAACCTCAGACATGTAATTCATATGATATAAGCCATAGAGCAATAGTAAATCAGTTGAAGCTTGGTTGGACCTGTGATCTCACCATCCCATTCCGATTGGCTTTAAGGTATTTTTTCTGGATTCTAGGTTTTGTTTTGTGAAGAACAAATCTGACCATTACAATATATATATATAATGTCAGTGAATAAATAAAGTTTTTAAAAAGAAAAAAGGAGGACAATATTTTTATTGGATTTTTATATATAAAACAATAAATATTGTATATAGCTAAAATAGATATCAAATATGTGAAAGTTATAGATCACAGTTATTCTCAATAAGTAGAAATAATATCTTATAACACACTTTACTTGAAGTAATTGTTGTGTCTTTGTGGACTTAAATGTAATGTTACTAAATTTATTTTATAGAAAAAAAGATGTTTATAAAAATAAACATGGATGCATCCTTACTCAAAATAAGAGCATTTTCTCCACTGTTTTATAATTAAATGTTGAAATGTGAAAAAAAGCTATTGTTTCATAGGAACCAAGAGGGCATATTGTTGGGCAGACCTTAGATTGACATTCTCCAAAAAAAGCTCTATTTTGAACATGATAGATGATATGAATTTCTTAGATGTAATCACTACTCATGTTAAATTTTAACAGCTGTTATGCCTAAAATTGCCACAATTTTTTTAAGTCATTTTTATTACTAAAGCACATAATTCTTTTACAAAATGTATTATTATATATAGGAATGTGTCTACTTGGGTTTCTTAAATAAATCATTGTTGGAACTCTGACAGTAATGATTATGTCTTAAAAATGTTATATTATATTTAGCTAAATAATAAATTGGCTTAGAGTTTTATAAACAAATGGAAACTTAATGACCGAGGAAGAGAAGAGTAAATCCAAATTAAGATTAAAAGATCAAAAAAATCAGTCATTTGTTTACCCCATGTCTTTAACCACTTTTTGAAGTACTAAAATTAGTTAATGGTCTGTTTTCTAAGCATTATGCTATGAGATTTTTTTAATAATCTATATATATGGTTCTATATAATTTTACCACTGGTTATGAATTTTTAATTTGACATTTACTAGTAATTTTTAATTGATTTAATTATACTACTTTAACTTTTTGCATTTGATATTTTACATTTTTGTATCCATCATTTAAGTTTTAAATTGTGATCTTGAATTTAATCTAAATGTTTGAACTTGAAAAATTATCTTGGCAGGAAAACAGTTGATAATGAATTTAAAATTTGATATATTATTAATTTTGAATTAATATATTTTTGATTATATATATATATATATGTAAAAAGTAAGTTTGGAATCATTTCTATTGTAAGTAAGATATAAATGTGTTTTAGCAGACATGTTTCTGTATAAATCGTCAATTGCCACTAATAGCACCCAAAGTTAGACCACGTTTTTTACTCTTATTGTCCACTAATAGCTCTTTTATCACAGGTTAGTTGTTATATCTTATGGTTCTCAGATCAACTTCTGGGCCTCAAATGTCTTTTGAACTATAGATATGTAAAGTCATCCATCTCATAATAATATATGGATATGTAATGGTCCAAATATATGAGGGGTTAGTTTGATGTAATGAGTACATGGGATGACTACAATATCAAATCCACCAAAGGCTTTGAGTATTCCATCATCATTTTTTCAATGAAAGATACAGTTGAATTGGTGAGAAGTTTGATACCAGCCTATTAAAGGATTAAGGAATTGCTATCTTAATTTAAGCTAAGCACAAATTGTATATGTGTGGAGATTATAATCTGGTCCAGATGATGAGTGTCTTTTTCATGAAATGCATATATTGGAGATCATCTATCTTTTTCACATGTATGTGGATATGTGTGCCAATTGTTTTGAGATGGAGTGGAGGACAAATATATACTGAAAAATCCTAAGTTCAAATCGCTCTATTTACTTATAAAGTCATTTGGTTATTTTATTTTTATTAACTAATGCCTTTGTTTTTTTTTTAAAGAATCTTAGATATGTAGTAATTACACATTCATTTATAGGGAACAGATTTGGAAACTCGTATAAATTGGAGTTGGAAAATAAGCATGTTGAATGTCACAGAAATATCAACTTATGTATGAAGTAAGAATGAAATGTGACTCAAAGGAAACTAACGAAGAGGTTGAAGGGTGCTTTGACAAGATAGGACGACAAATAAACTAAGCTGACACCTGAATAAATAATATTGAATAGAGAAAGAAACTGATGGCAGGGATAAGTTTAAAAAATGCAAGAGTTATAGTGTACAGAAAACACACTAACAGGCTTTAAAATATACATATTGTTTTTATTATTATTACTTTAACATTTGCTACATTTTATTGATAAATTAAAAAAGTTATTTTTGTTAAAATAATAAAAGTTGTATCGTTTGTTGCTCAGGAGGTCATGTGATACTTAACTGCCTCTGTAGTTAATTGAATATTTCACAATTTCTTTTACATAGACTGAATAGATTTTTTTTTTTTTCCACATTATTTGGCGAGATTATTTAGCTCAAAGTCCGCCCTCACCATTGCACTGAGCATTGATAGGATAAATCTTTTGTTATTTAAATAATAATAAAAAAGACAATATTAGAAACTGTAAGAGTTGAAACCAATATCCAATTTTTAAATAAAAAAGGTATTTAAATCTCATGTGATTAGATTATTTTTTTATGTAACATATAAAAATAAGGTTCAGTTTTTTTAAAAAAAAAAATGTTTATTTTATATATATTTTTTATTAATAAAATATTAGTAGAAATGGAAAAAAAAGATCGTAGAAGCTATCACGTTTTAAAAAGAATGTCAATCATATTGAATAATTTGATAGGATGCATGTTAAGACTCTAAACTATTCGTTCAATATTTCTTTTTACAGCGTCTCACAAAGTCATTTTAAAAAATAATTAACTGAACATTAAAATGAATGTATTTATTTATTTAAAATATATAGAAAAAAAGAATTATTAAAGTATTTATTATTTAATGTAGGTTTTTTGGCTTTATTTTGACAGTCTACAAATTTAAAATTGAATTTATTAATCAGAATAAAGATTTACAGCAGACTCTAGATAAACGAAAATATAAGTAATAGAAAAATTTATTGCTCGGGAGTTCCTAAAGAAGTTCGATAGCCGGAAGTGCCTCAACAGGAATCTATCCGAGGGCCTTATATTTCAGAGGTTGTTACTGTACCACTTCACTAATTCACGTAGGGCAGACTTATACGTTCGAAAACGTGAAGATTTGAGTCTGATAATATAATATTCCTTTTTTTTAGAATGCAATATTATATATACATAGGTAATTCAAGATACACACACACACAAAAAAAAATTAAAAATAAGGCTTGTAATATATGCAGTTTAAATTAAACGTACATAGTACATACGAAAGTATCTTTATTCTAAAATATTATTTTATTGTTAAATCTTTAAATTTTGCTACTAATATTCTAATCATAAACGTTATCTTGAAATGCAATCGATTGTAACAAACTAATTAAACAGATAACGAAGGAATTTAATTAGCAAAACCCCATCTAATTAAATCCCACCTTAATTTATAAGTTACTCCAGAAAACAAAAGAAAGAAAACATATAAAAGGGAGGCCATTTTTGAAAAGAACAACAGAGTGAGTACAGAGCGTTTTAAGTGAATTAGAGCAGAGCATTAGTTGCAAAGAACAGCGTGGGAATTGTGTATTACCCTCATGGAGAAAGAAGAGAAGTTAGATGTAGAAACTAAACGTTCAGAATTATCATGCGAGTATTCGTTATCGTGTGTTCATAGTGTATTTTTCTAACACAGCTCAGCGGGAATCAGAACTTTGTATAAACTGTAAATCAGTTAGTATCGATCTGTTTGAAGAATTAAACCAACTAGTTCGCAAATTAACTTTTGTGTGCAGTAATTGAAGAGTCAATATACTGCAATCTGGCGCAGTCAAATTAGTCGAACCTAAAAACCACAGTGAATAACCAGCTATTAATTAGAAAATGTCAGTTTTTGGACAAAACTCTATTGGAGAGTTCGACGTGGAAAACGCGGCCGATTGGCCACTATACCTGTCACAAATCAAAAATTTCTTCATTTTAAATGGCATTGAAGACAACAAGCGGAAAGCAGCTGCTCTTTTATGTTTCTCAGGAAAAAAAATTATTGAAATCGCCAATAAATTATACCAAAATCCCGTAGATGAGAATGTACCATTTAAGGAATTATCCCAACGGCTAAACGAATTTTTTAGTCCTCGCCCATCCCGACATATAGCACGCCTACAGTTAAGGAATAGAAAACAGCTAAATAGTGAAACAATCAAACAGTATAATTTAGCTCTCAAGGAACTAGCGAAAGATTGTGTGTACTGTGATTTCGTAGAAGAAATATTATTAGATCAACTGTTATGGGGAATGTCTGATGACAGGCTCAGACAACAGCTGTTAACAGAGGCAGACCTAACCTATGAAAGCGCTAAAAAGAAAGGAATAATGTTTGAGCTAATTCTAGAACAGGCACAGGCCTTCAGATCAAAAGAGAAAAGTTACAAGCAAGTTTTCAAAACTGATAAAGCAGAAATACGTTCGTTTCAACGGGAACCCCAGAGAAATTACAGAATTAAATGCTACTGCTGCGGGAAAACAGGCCACATAGCTAAAGACTGCAAATGGAAATTTAGAAACATGTTTCAATTGCCGAACTAAGGGTCACCTTGCACGTGCATGCAGACAATCACCAGAAAGGGATAGTCGACAAAAGAAATATAGTCCAGACACAAATGGTAGAGCGTATAGTATTAAATATATATCTACCAAGGGGGAAAGAGATAGGACCATTTTGCAAGCACAAACAGAGGTCATTAAATTACAAAATCAATTTGAAGATGATCGGAAAGACTCTGAACAGAAGCAGTGTAAAGAGCAACTCCAGATTCACATACAGATGATAGATATGTTGGTCGCAGAAAAAAAAAGCTGCAGTCATCCCTAGCACAAAGTCAGCAGGTTATAAAACAGAAATCAGATGAACTTGAAGAATTTCAAGTAAGATTGAAGGCTTCTAGATAACGAGTAATAGAACGTGAACAACAAAACTCAGAACATAGTGAAAAATTATAAAGTAAACTCGCAATATCAGAATTATCCGAACAGATAAAGAGTTGGCAGCTGTATGAAATGGAACCACAAGAAAAAATGGCCGAAAGTGAAAAGGAAGAAGACACTTCTGAAGATTTTTTAGAAGAGCAGCAATCTTTAACCAGTGAGCTGCCAGATACAAAAACTGTAGAGCAAGGAAAAAATCAGACTCTCTCCAAGTGGGAGAAAAAAGCATGCAGGGCGGCAAGGAAAAAGAATTTGCACAAATTTCAAGGTTACATCGGTTAATCATAAAAATAAAGTTTTCTCCAGTTTGAAAAAAGAAAAAATAAAACACCGAGGAGTTGCATCATGGGGTTTTTTGGAGTAAGGGGAGGTATTGTAATATATGCAGTTTAAATTAAATGTACATATGAAAGTATCTTTATTCTAAAATATTATTTTATTGTTAAATCTTTAAATTTTGCTTCTAATATTCTAATCATAGACGTTAGCTTGAAATGCAATCGATTGTAACAAACTAATTAAACAGATAACGAAGGAATTTAATTAGCAAAACCCAATCTAATTAAATCGCACCTTAATTTATAAGTTACTCCAGAAAACAAAAGAAAGAAAACATATAAAAGGGAGGCCATTTTTGAAAAGAACAACAGAGTGAGTACAGAGCATTTTAAGTGAATTAGAGCAGAGCATTAGTTGCAAAGAACAGTGTGGGAATTGCGTATTACCCTCATGGAGAAAGAAGAGAAGTTAGATGTAGAAACTAGACATTCAGAATTATCGTGCGAGTATTCATTATCGTGTGTTCATAGTGTATTTTTCTAACACAGCTCGGCGGGAATCAGAACTTTGTATAAACTGTAAATCAGTTAGTATCGATCTGTTTGGAGAATTAAACCGACTAGTTTGCAAATTAACTTTTGTGTGCAGTAATTGAAGAGTCAATATTATTTTATTGTTAAATCTTTAAATTTTGCTACTAATATTCTAATCATAGACGTTAGCTTGAAATGCAATCAATTGTAACAAACTAATTAAACAGATAATGAAGGAATTTAATTAGCAAAACCCAATCTAATTAAATCCCACCTTAATTTATAAGTTACTCCAGAAAACATATAAAAGGGAGGCCATTTTTGAAAAGAACAACAGAGTGAGTACAGAGCATTTTAAGTGAATTAGAGCAGAGCATTAGTTGCAAAGAACAGTGTGGGAATTGCGTATTACCCTCGTGGAGAAATAAGAGAAGTTAGACATAGAAACTAGACATTCAGAATTATCGTGCGAGTATTCGTTATCATGTGTTCATAGTGTATTTTTCTAACACAGCTCGGCGGGAATCAGAACTTTGTATGAACTGTAAATCAGTTAGTATTGATCTGTTTGGAGAATTAAACCAACTAGTTCGCAAATTAACTTTTGTGTACAGTAATTGAAGAGTCAATATACTGCAAGGCTATCACAATTTAGGTTGGAAAAAAGACTTCTTTACATAGTAAGTAGTTTATAATCGCATAAAAGAATCGTAAAGGTTTGATAATAAATGCACAGCAATAATGTGAAAGAAAACCAAACCCCGAGTATTCGAATAGATATTTACACGTGTAGGAATCAGATCTCTCTTTTAATTTTTCCAAATTTAATAAGAAAAAGAGATTTATATTTTCTCAATGTTGGATTGAAGACCAAAATGATACAGTTATGTCCAAACTTGAGCTATCTATTATCAGTTGTAACTAAAAATCCTTCAAGTTAGATACAAGTTACATAAGCCAGACATTAATTTAATAATCCTAATATAAATTATAATCAAATCTATACACACAATTAATATATAACATAGTAATTAATGTTTTTTATGTATGGATTCTTATACAATGTGGTTAGAATATTGCTTTTTTCATTCTCACTTTCCCACAATAAATCAAACTCATAGAGTTGTACCATATATTTTTTGTCCACTTAAGACTAAGAACACATTACATTTTTTTTCTAAATCTATGCCTTCTAACTTTTCTCTACTGGTGCAATATGCCTACATATTTTACTTTTGCTACTGAAAAAAATGTCTCTTTCAGTTTCCAACTGATGTTAATTATTTTATGGCATTTGATTTTTAGCACATATAATTTTTTAAACCATATAGTAGTGATAGAATTGACCAATCTTTTCTGGCTCAGCATGCCTTTATTTTTACTTTTTAAAAAATATCTTTTTAATTTTTTTTTTTGTTCTTAAAAACCATTTGGATTAATTTACTTTCTTAATATAGTTATTTTTAGTTTCCATGCATCCATTATTTAATCCATCTACTTCATTAGTTATTTTTCCAGAAACATTAATTAAAACCATCAAAACATCACATGATCACCATTTCATATACTTACACATGCTGTTAATGAGTACCAAATTTTTCATAAAGTAGTGTCACCAAGTGCAAGCTTTCATAATCAATGGATGCAGAAAGGTCTGTGCATGAGTAGGCACTAGATTGGGATTTTATGCACAAACCTTCTTGCATCCATTGATTGCGAGGATTGCACTTGATGGCACTACTGTATGGCGAGTTTGGTACTCTTAATTAACTAATTCTGAAAATAGTTAATGATTTTTTTACAGCAAATTCTCTAATTATTTTCCTATTATATTATCTAACATCCTTCCTCTGATTTTCTGAAATTTATACATAATTTTTAAAACATACAAGTTTCAGTGAGAACAAGCATTATTATATCTGTTCTCTTAATCAATTTTCGATCTTATTTCATTTTGTTCTTACTTTTCCATATATTCAATCAGTTTGTGAATGTTAACTTTTTTAGTATCACATCATTATTTGTTTTCCCATTATTCTCTGGAAAAAGATTCTTTTCTCTGCTTTTTTTGTATATGATTTAAGAGTAACAACTTTTTTCTTTACGCCCAGGCTCTGTTTGTCTTGATATTTTCTCTATCATAAGAGTAAGAATCCATTTCTTGATTAAACTGTTTTTAATTCAGATAGTTTCTGCTTTACTAAACTTTTCTATACAATTCACTAGGAAGTAAACAAACCAATTTCAATTTATGTCTCATGTCTAGCTCTAAGGCCATCTCTCCATCTTCACTTTGGATGATATATGTTGGCAAAAAATACAAATATTATTTCTTGAATTATATTCACTTTTTTGTTACTTATTTAAAATACTTATTTATTTCTCTATTCTTACAATACTGTTACACCATTTAGTGTAAGTTTTAAAAATCTATTGATGCCAAGGGGTAGAGCTTTATAAATTCCTATCCAGTGATATTCTATCCAATTATCTCCAGACTTGTTCCTAGTTTATAACTTTTATCAGCGAAGAGCTTTTTGGATTATTTAACAATGCTCATGGATCTTTGGATTTAATACTCTAGATCAGTAGTCTTCAACCTTTGGTCCGCAGACTGGCACTGGTCCACAGAAGTTTTCTTCTGGTCCATGCTAAACTGGCAGGAAAGTTTGTAATAACAAAATAATACAATTTTAAACTTTTAATTAATATAAACAATTTTTATTTATTTTTTCATCGCAATTGCCTAAATAAAATTAATTATAAATCAAATTTTTATTTAAATTATTAGATAATACTATAATTATGAAATAATAATCAAAGGAATTTATCTGAAAATGCAATCTTTAAAAGACAAAGCGTCAATCCTCATGATAATTGCACCACTCCTTACATGTCAGTATCTATACCTAGTAGGCATTTCAGTATTGCATCAGCTCATTTATTAGTCACATATAACAAAAAATTTTATTGCATTTGTATCATTTTTTTATTTTGAGTGTGACATTTCTTTTTGAAATTGTAAACTTCACAAAATGGAAACAGATTATTGATGAAGATTTCTCAAATCTATTATCTTTTTTTTTTTTTTTAGCAAAATGACATCTTTATAATAATTGTTTTATTTCTATGTGATACTTTACCAAATCAACTTTTTGTTCTGTTTCTTTTTTTTAATTGGGTAAAAATGAGATTAAAATAACACCAGATTCAATATATATATATATAAAGTTTTTTTATTATACAAACTCCATATATATATATATAATCATCTTGTACATTTAACAGTTTCTTCTTCTTTTGAGGCTTTTGATAAGATTAATAATTTTAAAATGGAAAGTAATTGGGTATTTGGCAGTTTAGATATTGAAAATATGTATCAGTCTGTTAATAGGTTAAGCAGTATTGATATTCTTATGTCTGTATTGATTAAGAAAAGTTCTTTATCAAAAAATAAAATTAAGGTAATTAAAGATTTGCTTTTGTTATTGGAAGATTCTATGTATTTTACTTATAAAGGTAATTTTTATAAGATTAAGGAAGGGTGGATAATAGGTTATATTATTTCTCCTTTAGTATATTTAGTTTATATTAATTATATGGAAGAAGAAATTATTATTAAAAAGAATTGTTTATATGTAAAGTTATTTGTCAGATATGTTGATGATTGTTTATTTGTAGTTGAGAATGATAAATTGAAGGAATTTGTAAATAAGTTTAATTGTTTTGATCCTTCTATAAAATTTGTGTTAGCAGGAGGGGGGTTAGATTTTGGTAAGTTAAAATTTTTAGATCTTTTGGTGATTAGAAATGTAGAAACTAATTGTTTACTATGCAGTCATTTAGTTAAAAGTGGAGAATTAAGATCTATAATTAAACCTGATAGCTATCAGTCTGTATCTCATAAAGTAGCTACTTTAAGGAATTATTGTTATAGGAATAATAAATAATTCTAGTAGGGTAGCTTTGTTTCAGAAATGTCAATTTTATAAAGATTACCCGAGTGTTGGTTATTCTGATAAATTTGTTAAAAGTATTTTTATTTAATAGTAATATTTGTAAAGATGTAAAGGATAAAGAAAAATATGATTTTATTTCTTTGCCATTTAAATTTTCTTCTTATAAAATTGTATGTAGAAATAGTAAATTGTTTGGAAATAAGAAAATTGCTTGGAAAAGGGGTGTACATTGAATAATTTATTAAATAATACAAAAGAAATTTTTGATAGAAAGACTATTCCTGGTGTAGTATACTTTATCCCTTGTTTATTTGGTAAGAAGGTATACATAGGTCAGAGTAGTTTGAGTTTAAATGAAAGGATAAAGGTTCATAAAAGTAGAGTTAAAAATAGATATCTTAGTTCTGCTTTGTATGTCCATGAAAAAGATACAGGCTACACTATTGATTTGGTTGAAGCTAAGGTTGTCTTCTTTGAGAGAAATGAAATCAAAAGAAGAATTAAAGAATTTTTATTATTGAAAATTTATTATTATGAAGCAATTAACTTATTTAAGAGTTCTTTTAATATTAAGGGTGGATGGGAAGTGAATGGATTTGTGGGTAATGGTTAATATTATATATATTATATAGTTTTTGTAGTTTTTTACACTTGAGAAGTCTGCTTGTAGCAGTGAAACCTTTGTTTGTGTTTTGATATTATTTTTGTGCTGGTCTGTTTGAGTTTTAGATTTGGGGTGATTTTAATTATTTAACATTGAATACAGATGTTACATTTATCATTATCATTGTCATGTAATTACACTAGCTGTAATATTCTCCAACATTCAGGTGAATAATATTTTATTTTTGCATGTTTTAACAATGAAGTAATAAATGTAGCAATGCAGGCACATTAATGAGAGTATATTGTTTTCTGTAGCAGTATGACTGTGCAACTCGAGAAAGAGTGTTCAGCATGTGAAGATAAGCAACACCATAAACAATACACAGTAACTAGTGTGTTGTTTTGGTGGTCAGTTATAACAATTATGCTCATCTAAGACTAAGCAGTTTAAATCTTTAAGAAAATTTATCTGTAGACTTCTGCCAGTCCACAAAATCTTATCCTTATTTTTGCCGGTCCACAGATGTGAAAAGATTGAAGACCATTGTTCTAGATGATATAAAAGTTATAAGAAGAGATGCTAATGAATAGCAATGTTGTAAGCTAAGATCATATGTTGTTTCTTATGTTATGTTCTTTGCTTCTTATATGTTTAAATTATTGGACTGATTTTTTGACCAGTTCATTGGGTTAAGGGTGATAGGATGGTGCACTAATATAATTTAATCCTAAATTCCTCATAAAATTATTAAAAATCTATAACTCAAATTCCAATTACTTGTTAGATGATATAATCATCACTAGAATATATTTCCAATTGCTTATTGATAATTCCATTAAGCCTAATTTTTTCCCATCTGATACTTAGCATTAACCATGACAAAAAATATAATTTCTATGAAAGCTTCAATGTGATATAAGGATGAATTGCTATAGTTTTGTGGCTTTAAGCCATGTCTCATATATTTTACTGAATTGTTTGTTATTTGTTGATGCTTTTTATAATATTTTCCTCAATATTTTTATTAATTCCAGAACACTATACATAAATATGAGTCAAAGTCTGCATTCTCAATTTTTAGATGGCTTTCATGGGATAATTTTAATACTTTCTCCAAATTTAGAAGGAATTTCTATGCAGTAGCCTCTCAGAATGCACTGTATGAAGTGCTATTTTACATTCCAGCAGACTATTACAACATTAAAATATTACTTATATAACCACTTATTCCTAAATTAGTTTATGGATAGTTTACAAACTTTTGATCTCATTATTTTCAAGGATGTACCTATTTTACTACTTAATTGTGCTGAATTTAGGTAGTTGATATAACGAACTTTAATCTTAATATTCCATGTTCCACTTTTATCAGTTCAACAAGTATCATCAAATTTATGAAGTATTATAACTTTATCTTTCTTATTGCATTGACAAATCATATAATATTAATATCATTTATGTTCTTTATTACTTTTACAATGCTTCGTGTAATTACAACCCACTATTGACAGTTTCAATTGTCCCAGTAACAAATACAATATAAATACATGAATACAAATATACATGAACATGACAGTTTTGATTGTTTCACCAATCTTCTTCAGAACTATAACAAACACAATGCAAATACATGAGTACAAATATACATGAACATCAGAACAATAACAAACACTATACAAATACATGAATACAAATATATGTGAACATACATTATATGTTCATGTATATTTGTAGTCTTGTATTTGCATTGTGTTTATTATAGTTCTGAAGAAGATTGCTGGGACAATCAAAACTGTCACTGGTGGATTGTAATTATATGAAGCATTGTAAAAGTAATAAAGAATGTAAATGATATTACTATTATAAGTATCAACATACTTAATTTATTTGTCCAATCTATATCTTCACTGATAATGACATATCTATAGTAGGTTTATCCAATGTTACATGGAAAGGTTTAAATATTCAGGAATAGGGTTTTCATTCTCATTATCTCCTAATAGCATGGAATCAGCTACTATTTTAAATTTCTACATAAATATTAATGAATTTTTTATACAAATATTACTTTCACTGATTCCTTATTAATTTAGTTCAGCTTTTGATAATGTTGCTTTTCATCATCTGATGCATGATTTGTTAAGATTGTCTTCCCATTACCATTACAATAAATCAGTAATTCTGGGAATACAGGCATCTTTTGTCTGTCTAAAAGTCTGTTCTTTGATATATATACACAATTCCATTTTTGATTTTTTTTAGGAAGTCATACAATAGGTTTGTGATATAGGTTTTACTTTTAAGGAAATGTTCAGAGTAGTAAATTATTCTAAACATGCTTACCATTCTTTGATATTTTTGGCCTTTTAACTTTTCAAGAACAGGATATTTTTAACTACTAAGAAATCACATGACTACCATTTCCTAAATACTATATGGATAATTGTCTCTTGTTTTAATAGAATATTTTCCATTTTTAAGATAGTAGGACACTAGAATTTAATTTTATGTGATTTTTGTTATTTTAAAGAAGATTATGAAGAAATAAATTGCCAACAATGGTAAACGCAATATAGAGTAAACGTATATTAGAAATGACATCTAGAATAAAATGGTTTATGTTAAATCAATCAATTCTGCAAACAGTATGAGCACAACTTTAAAACTGAAAATTCTAGAATAGTATTTTGCAATCTAGGTTCTGTAACATATTTTTAGTTTGTCCATGGCTATATTGTCAATTGGAATGAAGTGCTTGATTTTAATCTGATCATTTTTTAATATTCCTGATTGTACATTTTGTATGATATTTCTTCAACATTAATGAATAATTATTTTGTATATCTAAATTAGTATTTCTATTTGCTCCCATGTTTATTTTTTCTTTTCCCTCAACCAACACTGACATTTTCCATTCACTATGCATTTTTTTTTGAAAAAATAGAAATATTTTTGTCATTGGGATATTATATATAAAGGTAGTAGTCCACAGCTCATAAATACTTTAATATAGTTTTTAGATAGAAAACACTTGGGAATGCAGAAGTATAAGACTATATTATCATCCTTGATAATATTCACATGTTTTTATAAACCTGACCTACAACTGGTGTATCATATACAGAAAAAAAACACCAATTTCTCATATTAATATTCACTTGCTTCCGAGTGTAACTTTCCACTCTATTTGAGAGCCATCTACTGTAGGATTGAGTAATCAATGAACTCAAATTAATGTAGTTTTATTTCACTATACTATTCAAGCTAATATTTTGAAGAAAAAAAAACTAAAACATTGAATCTAATTCACTTGCATGTCTATATAGATATGATATCAGATCAATTTCTATATATTTTTAATTACCTCAGTTTTATGCTAATTGTAGACAACTACAAAATGATTTGGTTTTTTTTACATGTGTTCATGAGCAATGCTAGACATACAAATCCATTTTGTTCTAACTTTGAACCCAGAACCCTTACTGATAAATGCAAAATCCAAAACCTTGGCCTGAAATTGGTGACATTATAATATTATATTATTGAATAATCATTAATTACCATTTCTTACAGTATACAGTTCTAAGATGAAAAACTGTTACATCATATGTTAAGTTACAATGTATATCATAGTAATAATAAGACAAGAACCATCAGATTGCACTTCATGAGGACGATTATAGATATTTACTAGTAGCTATTATTCAAGGATTGGTTCAGTCAAATAAAACATTAGATTGACCACATAAGATATTCATCATCAAGCAATGCTAAAGACAAACAACATGCATTTTTTAAGGTACTAGATGCTTTTACAATGATTTTCATTATTGTGCAAACCATTACAAAGGTGTCAAATCCTACATAATAACAGAAATACCATTATTCTGCTTTTCAATAAGTGTCAAATTTTATCAAGTTCTTTCTTTGCATTGGCATATTGTAATAGCATGTTTAGTGCATATATATAAGTAGCTACTCCCATTCTACCAATTAACTTTATATGATGTTTATCAATTACTGTTATTGCTAGTTCTGTGATAATTCAATACTTTATTTTCAACTTTGGTTGTTTTTTTTTTTTTCAGTGTGATGTTTTTTAGATCAAGCAACCATTTACATATTAAGTATGTGGATCTTTCATCTTAGGCAACCCTTTAATAATAAAAATTTGTGAATAAATTTGAAAATATTCCAGCAGGAATTCTCTTTTAATTGTGTCAAGTCCTCTGGATTCTATCAGCTGTTTGGATAGATTTTTATCTTTTTTAAAAAAAGAATTTTTGTGCCTTTTTTTTAAAAAAAATTAGTACTATTTTGCGCACAAACAATTAAATCTATTATACAAATTCTTCCTATGCGACTTTATATTACTTCTATGGTCACTTTCTGCTTCCAGTGAGTGCAAGCATCTCTATAGCTTTTTAACTTTTTTGTAAAAACAATTATCAATTCATCATAATTTACTCTTAGTATAATCACATTCAATGCCTTCTCCATGCAGAAACTAGGATTTTTCTGCACATGAATCAGTTATCTATATCTGTGAATTATGCATGTTGATGAGCCAAAATCTTAGTGTCTGTTTGTTTGCATTTAAGAGACATTAATTATGTGATTCAGATTATGTATGAGTGCTAAGCAGCGTGATCACGGGTGATACTGACATCATTGATGATACTTCAGTCATATCCAAGAAGATTAAGTTCAGTTAGCAGCCTTGTGAAAAAATAAATATGTGGAGGTGGGGGGGGGGGCACCAAAAATACTAGATGGTCATATTTTTTTTTTAATTTTAAACCGTTAGTAAGGATATAGTCGTATACAAGAAACTTGAAAGTTTGTCTATGAGTTAGAGTAGAAGATTATTTATATTATTTGATTTCCTTCCTATTATAATTTTAAAATTTATTTAACTATTTAAAATAATATTTTATGCACCTGTGAAAATTTTGCTTTGCTTTTCTTGTTTGTATGTGTAAAATTGACAAACATTTTAATAATTACGGTTAATTAGTTTGTTTAGTTCAAGGATATTATTTATGTTAAATTTTTTAAAGTACTACTTATTATTTTCTTTCATGTTTAAGTAAACATAATTAAGAAGAAATTTATATTTTATTAGCTTTATTTATTTTTAAAAAAATTTCGTATATGATCATTTCCAATTATTTCTGTTATAAAATTTACTTTCTAATTAATTACATCTTAAAGAGAAAAATAATCAAATTATTTTTACTCATCTTAGATTTTATTTCCTGTGTCATTAAAGCATTAATTTATAATTACTGTAACTTTCTTCTTATTATTATAACTTCCCTTGGTCATTAAATAAACTGTAAACTAATAAATTAAGAAATTGTAAAAGAGTAAGACATTTTAAAAAAATACTTTTTAAAATATGAAATTAAAGTTCTTAGTAATGCTAATAAAGATGTAAAATAATAATTTATTAAAATTAATTAGCCATGTTGCAGGATATAACGGTATAACGTGTCTGTAACGCAATATGTAAAATTAAATGCTTGAATAGAATAATTATAGTTAATATGAAATGAAGATTAATATTAAGAAGACTTAAATGTTTGTGAATAGGGAGGAATCCAAAAAGACTGCAAATTGAAATCCATGATAACATAGTTCAATGGGTAAAGGAATTTACATATTTGGTTAATTGGTTGGGTAAGAATGGGAGAAATGAAGAAGAAGATAAAAAAAATAGCATTGGCAAGGGAGGCATTTATTAAGAGAAGGAAAATATTATGTAGATCTTTGAAGAGAGAAATATGCAAAAGATTAATTAAATTCTATATATGGAGTGTATTATTGTATGGTTGTGAAATGTGGACAATTAGTAATAAAATTAGAAAAAGCTTGAAAGCCTTTGAGATGTGGTCATGAAGAATGGGAAAAAATCAGTTGGATGAATAAAATAACAAATGAAGTTTTGAAAAGAGTAAATGAAAAAAAAAAGATTGATGGAGGAAATTAGAAATAGAATGAGAAACTGAATTAGACATATAATAAAATGAAAGTATAGTTTAATGATGGGAAGAGTTATGTGGAATTGAAGAACTGGACAGTGTATGAATTGGTAATGTGAATATTCTCTGAACCTATCCATGAGACAGAATAGCTTCAATGATGATAGTTAATTTATAATGTTTGTAATTACATCTTGTAATTTCATTATTAATAGTTGTTTATTTAAAATAGGGGTTAGGGATATATTAGAAGCAATATAAAAATATGATGTAATGAAGGTTTTTACAGATGAAAAAAGAATTATAATCCATAGTAGCTTGTATAAATATATTTGGCATTTAGCAAAATGGCATTTGCTTTCAACTAAGAAAAGTATTATGTCATCACTGCAATGACATAGAAAGTTGCTTTCAACTGCTTGTATCTTGAATAAAAATTTTACATTTCGCTTTCCTGGATTTGAACCACTAATTTATAATCAGGTGCTTTACCCACTATGCTTTGCTACATTTCTGTATATAGAGACAGAAATCTATATAAACATAATAATGAAATCTTTAGCCCTAATATCTCGCCAATGCACTGTTTTATATATCATATCAACACTAGCATTAAATGTATATATTGCTACATTTATAGTATATATTTCATTGGCATGCATAATAATCATAATTTATACCCAGTTACTTATCATTATGAGAATCACATCAAAGAAGCCCTGTGAACTTTGGTGCAATTGTGAGGCCATCCAACTTGGACTTGGGAAGTCCCAGGATTGATTCTGACACTTGCAGTTCTAGTGATCAAATTTTTTATGAACTCCCGAGCAATAAAACCATAAGCTTTTTCTTTACATCAAAGAACTTATGCTATGGTATGCTTGTCATTATATGATAGTTGTCTATAAACTATAAATTATAATTATGCTGTATGGCACTGAAAAATACTTAGCTAAAGCTAAATTATAAAACAATACAAATAATTAAAATTTCCTGGATGTTTATATACATATATAATTGCTTTATTATTATTAAACACTTTTATTTAGTTCAGAAATTCTGTTTGTTCATTTGCTTGTTTATTTGAGTCAAACCATATAATCAAATTTTAACACTTCTATCAAATATATTTTTTTCTTATTTTATGTTAGTTATTGATGACAATGTAACATTTCATGATTGTCCAGCCAATTGTCCTGTCTAATAATATGGTGGTTGAATTTTAAACCATGTTGATATTGGTACAGTAAATTTTCAATGGTGCATAATAGATACTACTACTAAAAAAGATACTTTCTTTGAATTTTTTAACTAATTCATTAAAAAGTGTTTACATAAAAAAAAGTAAAAAATTTTAATTTCTTTTAATTGTTGAATTAAATCTTGTCTTTTTTTTTTTTTTTAGAAAAGTTGCTTTTATAAACACAAACAGATGATTTTCCATGTGCTAATTTCATTTCAAATACTGGAAATATACCAAATATATACTGTTTAGATTTTAAATTTTTATATGCATAGTTGCAATAACTTAGTTTCAATATATTTGAATACTAAAGAGTAAAAAATAATCTATAAAAATAATTTTTTAAAAATGCTTTTATTTAATTTGATATGTAATACATTAGAAACTAAAGCATATTTTTTCTTCAATCATAATTTTGGTAAAATGTAGAGTCAAAATAAGAGTCATATATCACATGACCCTATCTCTTAAGCTTGTAAGTTATAAACAGTGAGGATTGCCAATTCCTCTACAAGCTTTATGATAAATGCTTAGCCAGAGCCAGCACTTAAAATATTTCTGTCAGGAACCCCTCCCCAAACCCCTGACCATGGTTTTGTGCTTTGGCACTCCTCAGAGAGGTGTCAAGGTAGGTTCAGACACTAGATCTAAAAATACCAACCCAAGCCAAGTACTTATCTAGAAGTTATCTATTGAGTGGAAAATCTGAAATTTTCAGACATCTACATGTAGAGTTCTCATAAATTAATTAATTAAATCTTAATTTCAATTAGTGATTGTATTAATTAATTTATGGGAATCTTATGCTTTTTATTTTAAGTTAATATAATAATCAAAATTTGTGACTGAAAGAAAAAAAATGTTTTATTTTTATTTTTAATGCATTACTCATAAAATTAAATAAAAATGTGTTCTATAAAACATTATCTGGCAACTTAACCCTCTATCTCTAACTACATTCTACCCTATGCATAAACTTCAATACCTACACAGTGATGCTATAAATTTTTATAAAGTAAATTCTATATTTCTTCTTACTCATTCAAACTAAGTACTACAGACCTCACATGTGGTGCACACAAACCAACCTAATATCATATAGTATTATTTGAAGCCTAATAAATTAATGACCCATTGGCATTAAACAATATTATTTTTTTAAAAAGAAACAAATTAATAATCATTGGTTTTATTTCATGATCTCAACTCATGGTCAAACTTGTTATTAACAAAGAATTTTTATAATGACTAAATCATTAATCTTATGTGACACTTGCAAAAAAAGAATGCTTTAAAAAGCAAAGATCCTTATAGAGACATCCACCTATAGCTCCCTACATCTTATCCCTGGTACAACATCAGTACTCTTAATATCTCAAGGTAAGTGATATACAGTAAAAGAAAAGAAATAAAAACATCAATAATTTAGAATTGTTATGGAGTGAGATGAGAAGATAAATTTAATAACAAGTGATAACTTCAACTTAATATAATTTATTAGTATTAACAATACCCCATAATCAAAATTTATAATAAAATAAAACATACTAAAGAATATAATATTAAGATAGAATATAAGTGAAAAACCTCTTCCCCCTGTTCTTTCACTTACATACAGATAAACAGTTATACATATAATAAAAATACTCTACAATACACCAAAATTCAATATGCCTATATAAAATAACTGAACACTAATTATATGTGATGTGATGCACTATGGTTTCTCTTTTCTTGAAGCCAGAAATCTCTCTGCCACTATGTCCAGAAAAACATGTTAGCCACCTTCCCTTTCCATTCCCTACTCTTAAGCTTTTGTCTCATATTCTTCTCAATCTTGCTCAATCCCATTCATTTCCACAATATTATCTTTGTCCACTTTATGACCTTTATATCTAAATCCCCTTTATCTTTTTTCAAACTCAGCATAAAATTCAAGAGCTCACTTTTGGTTTAATTACTTTGTTTATATTTATTCTCTCACAACTTCACTGTTTGTACCCTTTCTACTTGTAAGCATTTACATTCAATTAACAGCTGCCTAATATTTTCCATGCCTTTCTTACATAACTTGCAGACTAAATCACCTACATTTTTCCATTTACATGTTTATTCCCTTATTGCTAACAATCCTGTTTGAGCCTTAACAGTAAACTATTTTTCTTGCTTTTATTGTAAATTGACTCATTCTCAGTATTCTGTTTACTTCTATATATATATATATTTAAACTTTTTTACTCTCCATAGTAGTTCTCCAATCTCCAACTTTCTATTTTTTATTAATGAATCTATTCTTCTATCTCATTCCTTGCCATTATAACATTCCTAATACAATCTTCCCACCTTTTGTATAAGTATACTAGCAAAGTTTTTATCCACATTTTCTGCACACTATACTACCTTTTTTATGCATCTTAGTGCCTGTTCTTTACTCATAACCCAATTAAATACTATTTTGGCTATTCTCTTATTATCCATAAATTGCAATCTACCAAACATTTTCATTTTGCTTTTTGCATCTTTAGATTTATAGAGGTCCCTACTGTCACATTTTAGGTGCATAGTCTTAAGGTTGTAGCCTTAATATATATTACCCAGGATAATGAGTATTCACTTTACAAATTATTTATTATATCTCTCATATAAAAACTTGACCGTCTGATTTCTTCTCGAGTTGCCTCCTTTGCTGTTTACACATCTGTATCTAATGCATATCTTTTTACTTCTCTTTATATTTTTTCTAAGTAATTTAACACCTTTTACTAACACATAATGCATTGTTACCATAAGTTAACCATGCTACTGTCATTCCCCTGCCATAGTTTTTGCTACATTATCTTTATTATATGAAAGCTGTTAATTTCTTTATCAGTCCCTTTCTATTCTTTGCTTCATTTATCAATTTTTTTTTCCTATTCATCCAAGCAATTTCTCTGATTACTTAAGATGATTCCCAAATAGTTATACCTTTTCACCACATTTAACTTTATGTCCCCAATAAAAATTCTTTCTCTTCTCTTTTTTCAGCATTTATTATCATTACCTTTGATTTTTCTTCAATAAATTTAATCCCATCTCTTTAACCACCCGTGTGCACATCTTCAACATAACTTCCATATTCCCATACTTTCTATGCACAAGAAGATATCAGCAAATAAAAGATCTAATACCCTCCTTTGCCATCTCTTAATGATATTTATACCCTTTTTTCTAATATTTTGATTGCTCTCTCCATTTTTCTCAAATATATCAAAAACAAAATAGGTGACACAGGGCATCTATGCCTTAGTCCCACCTCACTTTTAATTCTAACTGATTCTATATTTTTAATTGACACAGTAATTATTTTTATACAATTTTTTAATAAATCTGCTAAAATTCCATTCATTTCCAAATTTATTAAACTTATCCATAATCTATTTATTCTATTGTATGTTTTCTCTATATGTATAAAGATCATATATAATTATTTACCTGTATTCCTGCTCACATCCATAAGTTAGGTGACTACAACTAAACTATCTCCTATGCACCTATCTGATTGAAAACATCCTTGCATTTCTCCCACTATATTATTTTCTTCCATCCATTTTTCACCCTTCCAGCCACCATATATACAAAAACTTTATGTAACACTGATATTACCACTATTGATCTATAATTGTTTAACTTTCTATGATTCTTACCCTTTCCTTTAAATAATAGCCTTACTCTTGTATTATTCCAGGTATCTGGAAATTCTCCTTTCTGTACCATCTTATTAAAACATGGTAATAGATTTAATTTTGTCCTATTTCCTAAATTTACCGCCATCTCTGCTGTTCATTCATCTAAACTTCTTGCCTTTCCACTTTTCAATTTCTTCCCTGCCTCATTAATTTCATTTCCTGTAAACCCAATATTTTGATTAAATATGTTTTTATGTTTATTATCATGCTGTTCTTCACATCTAACATCTTTTCTATACCTATGATGTACTTATTTAAAATTGTCTCTAATTCTTCTCTAGAGATACACTTTTTTTTCCTCATGATTTAGTAATATTATTTTTTCTTCCCTATATTCCTTTTTTTTAATGTATTTCCAAAATTTTTTACTTCAATTTTTCCAATTTTATTAATATCTTCCAATAATCTACTATTTACTTTTATTCTCTCTATAAATTATCTATTTTAGCCAATTTTTTTTTTAAAATATTTTTCCCATTTAATATTAATATCTTTTTCAATTTTTTTTTGGTTTTATTAGCACATTTATATTCTCTGCATGCTTTTTTTCTCACTTTTACTAATTCTCACTTTTCTATTATTTTTATTTTTTTGAATATTCTCACATAAAATCCTATTTGACACTTTTTCTACTTCACCACAACAGTCCTTATATTCATCCCCAACAAACTGTTCTATGTTTTTTTCTACTTTTATTTTATATTTTTGAATTTATTCTTATCATTCATTCTCCATCCACATCTTTCATTATCCTTTCTATTTTTCTTCCTATTTTCCATCACATTACTGACCATTTCTATTGTAAGGAAATTATGATCATTATTACATACTCACTCTTCATTATCAAATACTTTAATTTTTCATACTTTATTTATTTCTCTTTGTGTGAAATATATTATTTTTTGATGATGTGCATTGTCTCTCATAAATATTTGATACATTTCCACTGCTCATGTCAAATAGATTATTTCCAAACCATGTGTATTGTCTCTCATAAATATTTAATAAATTTCCAATGCTCATATTTATTTTCTGACAAAAACTTTTCAAAAGCTGTCTGTCCTGGTTATCTGCATCATCAATTTCTTCAATAAGTATATTCATATTCTCAATAACCATTATTTGCTCCCCTTTTTTTTGAAACTCTATATATCTTTAACTAGGAATTTATATATGTTACTGTTCCACTGCATTATAGTTTGACTATCTTCAGTGGCCATATATACTATAGCTACTCTCCATTCTTGTCTTCCTAACCTTATCTCAAATCACAAATGTTCTTGACAACTAACAGTATTTAAATATTTTTTTGACATAACTCCTATAATACCATTTCTTTTTTTTTTCTATTTATATCCTGCCATACCAAGTCTTCCTGTGAAGGTTCTTCTTGTCTTAGATGTGTTTCCATTACTGCTAGTACCTCGAGCTCTTCATTTTAAACTGATTTGTTTAATTTCAGCCACTTTTCTAGTCTCCTCCCACCTTGCATATTGAAATACCCAATTTTAACAGTTTTTTCTTTTCTTACTACACATCTATAAATTATTTTGATTTTTTATTCTCTATTACATTTGTAATTATCTTGTTTATCATTAATTTTACAGATCCATTTCCTCTGCATATCTATATTTATATCTAAATCAGCTGCCCTTTGTTACTTCTTTCATTCCATCTATTTTTAACCTTATTTTTGATAATATTGTAATTTAAAACCTTATCCTCCTTTATAAGTTTTCCAAACAATAATATTTTTTATAAATCAAACTCTCAAATGCTTCACTTTCTTGTTTTGCTAAGTGCAATCCATCTTTACTATATAACTCCCTCTTACTGATAAAAAAAATCCCATGCATCCACAAACATAACATTATTTCTCTTGCATAATTTTTTCAATCTCTCATTTATAGAACATGCCCTACTAACATATACCTCTTGTCAAATCTTGGGAATAATCCAACTATTCCTATTCTTTCTTTAATCTTATTCAAATTACTAATCACTTCTTTGTACTCATCCATTACTCTCTTTGATAGCTCTGACAAATTATTTGTCCATGTAATATTCCTTTATTTCTTTATTTTATTTATAATATCCCTAATCTTAGTTCCATGTAACCATACTCTTACATACTTATTTCTATTTTCCCTTGCAATTATATCTTTACATTCTCTAATTAGTGAATATCCTATCAATACTTTCTCATAATTTACATTCCCTATTTCAACCATAGCATTTTCTTTCACCTTCTGGACTTTCTTATTTATTTCTTCCTTGTCATTTCTATTCAATAATTTCTTTATCTGCTCACACTTCATCTCTAATGATTTTAATTTTGCTTCTACATCCTTTATCTCTTCCTCTATCTTATTTATTCTTTGGCTAATCACCTCCATTGCACTACTTATTTTGTCATCCACATCTTTTATCACTTGATTAAATATAGACTCTATTCTATATTTTTAACTACATTTTGCTCTATTTTTTCTGACATTTTCTTTAAACTATCTACACTTAGAAGCCATTTTTCACCTCTTCTATAACATTTATATATGTTCTATTTAACCATATATGTGTTACATCCTTCTTAGTCTTATTTAGCATTTCAAATCAAAAACCTTATCACATATGGTACACTCTACCACAGCATGCCTAATTTCCTTCTGATCATTGTATATACATTGTGGGACACCAGTGCAATCCATATTTCCTTATTTATCAATTCCCCTACTCTATATTTAAAATTATTACTCTTTAAACATCTTTATAAAAAAATAAAAAAAATTTTTTTAAAAAAATGGCGATTGAAAAACATGCTCTGCTAACCTCATAGCTCAAATAAATAAATCTCTTGAAAAATTCTTTAATAGCAAACATACTAAAAAACAACTAATCTTAGTTATGACTTAGTTTTAAAGCCCCCTTACAGTAAACACAGACACACAAAAAAATATTTTTCTTTTATATTTAAAATGATATATTGAATCACTATCCAAACATTAGCAATACCCCCCCCCCCCATCTATCCAAATCCAATTAGATCTATCTCTCTGCATTCCAATTTTTTTTTCACATCCACTCACTAAGCAAATATTCTACAGCAACAAAAATTTTTTTAGATATTAAAAATATATAACATATCTTGTGGAACAAATCAGCCAAGCCAGAACAGCAAGCTTATGGCAGTTTACACCATCTTGGGCAGATAGCATAAACTGCTGGAAGCAGGTTATTGCTAATATTCAGTTATTTATTTTATACAAGCATATTGAATTTTTTTAGAGTGTATGATAGAATATTTTATTATTATATGTGTTTTGTATGATTTTGTATATATATACAAACACATAAAAAATAGTAATAAGTAATTAAAGACAACTAAATCTAAAAGGTTAATTAGATTTCAATCCAAAAATCACATGGTATCACTTTATATACAAATACCTATGTACTTATAAATTAAATAAAAGAATTGTATTTATATACAAAGAAAAAAAAATTAAAAAATTTAAAAGATTAAATGTTTCAATAAACACAAATAATGTAATACTTTATATGTACACATACATATATGTACTACAACCATAAGCCTAGTTATTCAGGCTGTACTAGGTTGATAAATGTAGATGATGATAATCAGCTTTTAAACTATCAACAATCTCAACATGTAGTCAAGGCAACTTCCTTTAACAGTAAAGGAGGCACCATCTTTATGAATGGTCTAATATGTTTATATAGACACTAAAGATGATAACTTGACCAAGGAATATTAGATTAATAATGCAATAAAATTTTAAAAAACCACATTAATCAGGAAAATAAACACATTAAACCAGCCTGCAATGTATTAGACTTGCTACACCTTTTGACATTCATATCAATCCATTGATAACTTTTTGATCTTGTGATCTGACCAAATAACATGTACACTTGGATCTTGTATAAAGTTAAAACGATAAATTCATCAAAACAAAAAGGTGTACTATCTCTCCTACATGCAGGACTAACATGTAAGTACCTAAAAATTAAAGCATTGACATATATTAACTATAAGCAGACTTCTCAAATGTAAAAAACTACAATGTGTTATTTTGTAGTTATTTAGACTTAAGAAGTCTTCTTGTAGCAGTGAAACCATTGGTTGAAATTTAGAGTTTATTTTTTTAGCTAGTCTGGTTAAGTTATGAATTTGGAGTGATTTTGATTTTTTTATTGACTAGTTTATGTTTAGGCATTTAATATTTACACATATATGTATAGATTAATTCATCAGTTATATTTATAAATTTAAAAAAAAAATATTAACTTAAATAAATAATTCACCTTACATCCTGGAACATATGACTTTCTTTTCCTTTTTGAAACACTTAATTTATAATGGCAAAGAAATATCTGGAGCTAATTTATCTTCAATAAACAAAAAAAAATTCTAAGTTTAAATCTATTATGATTTTTCTTCTTTCTTTTTTCATCTTCTTCTACTAATTGACAACCAGGGATTAAGGTATTTTCTTCATGTGCAAAATTATATAGATAGGATGTATAAGCATTTCGATTTACACATTTTCTTCACAGTATCTTTTTTTTCTTAATGAGCAGGGATTGCCAATCAGTATCATATATAGACTCACATGATGATAATGAGAGGTACAAGCATATTCTAGAGATTTTATTCCATGTGGTTTGATTCAGTCAAATTATCCACCAGAATTCTGGCAATGTAATAATTTGCAATCCACATAATAACAATGTTTATCACTTGAAATTGATTTTTGCATTCGGTAATGAATTGTATTTGTATGGTTTTAACCATCAATCCAAAGTCTTAAGATAGAAGTTTCAACTAACTTTTTCGCCTAAAGTTTCTTTTCAAAAGCACATCTCAACTGGCTTTTTTCTCTCTGCCCAAACAATAATAAAAAATCCCTGATTTTAATTTCAAACCTATTTATAGCATTACACATGAAAATAAGATGCTGTCAACTCGTTTTTTTTATCTATATATTTTTTTCCTAATTGAATCACCTGATAAATCTTTAATTAATTAACAAGAATATATGAGAAATTAAAAAATATAAAATATCTAATCAATATAAAAATATATACTTTTCAGAATCTCTGTAACTTTAAAATGAAAAATTATATTCTCTTTTATATATATATATATATATATATATATATATATATATATATATATTTATATATATATATATATATATATATATATATAAAACCAAAACTGTCTAACACTATACTAGCAAAAAATAAAAATGCAAAACCATAAAACAATACAGTACTAGATTAAATTCAAAATTTTACCAAAATCCTTACACAACCATGGTTTCATCTACTACAAATAGACCTTCTCAAGTGAAAATCAACCTAAAGGAAAACATATATATATACAAACAAACAAACCTTCCCATAATTCATTTCAAACTCCACCTTCCCTTAATATCAAAAGAAGTCTTCATAAGATTGATAGCCTCAGAATCAAGGAGTTTTATCATCAAAGTCTCCTTTATTCTTCTTTTTAACTCATTCTTTTCATAAAAAATAACCGAAGCATTGTCAAACAATATTCTATGACCTGTATTCAATTCATGAATATATAAAGCTGAGTTAAGATACCTATGTTTAACTCTACTTATATGAACCTTAACCCTTTCCTTAAGGCTAAATTTACTCTGGCCTACATAAAATTTACCACAACTACATGGAATTTTATAAACAATACCAGGAATAGACCTACTATCAATAGACTGCTTTGAACCATTAAGTAATGAATTCAAATCAGAACCTTTCCTCCATGCAACCTTCTTTCCACCTAACAAATGACTATTCCTATAAACCAAATTATAAATTGATGCTTTAAATGGTAAAGACATATAATCATCATCCTTACCAACAAAATTCTTATCATCCAAATCACGACTATAAACATTATTATTAAATACCACTTTTTTAATAAAATCATGACTATAACCCAATTCTACATATTCAGCAGCAAATTGACTTTTTTGAATATCAGCATCATTATTAAAATTATTAAGCCTTCTATTCCGACAACAAAAATTCAACAAAGACATTTTTTTATGTATAAAAGGCTGATAACTATCAGGCCTAATCATATTTCTCAAATTTTTAGGTTTTATAAAATGACTACAAAACAAAACATCATTAACCTTTTCAACATTTAAATCTAAAAACTTTAATTTTACAAAATCAAAACCACCCCCCTCAATTGTAAACTTAATATTAGAATCAAAACCATTCAATCCACATAAAAACTCTTCTAATTTCTCTTTCTGAATAACAAACAAACAATCATCAACATACCTAACAAATAATTTAATAGAACCTGAAAACATATTAATAATACTACACTCCAAATAATCAATATAGACAGCACACATCAATGGAGAAATGACATAACCAATAACCCAACCTTCTCTAATCTTATAAAACACATCATTAGACATAAAATACATTGAATCCTCTAACAGCAAAAGCAAATCATGAAAAACCTTAATCTTATCTGCAGAAAAACATTCTAATTTTTTTAAAATTGAAAGAAAAACATCAATACTTTTTAATCTATTAACCGATTGGTACATATTTTCAATGTCTAAACTATCAAAAACATAATCATCATCCAAAACAAAACCATTTATTTTCTTAAAAGCTTCAAAGGAAGAAGAAACACAAAATTGACCCAGTTTTATGTAATCCTTAAAATATCTTATAATAAATTTTGATATTTTATCAACAATTCCTCCTGTAAAATCAAAAATACATCTCAAAGGAAAATTATCTTTATGAGACTTCAAATTAAAGAAAACCTTTGGAGCCACAAAATCACTAGGGTAACAATTTAAATAAGTAGCTCTATCAAAAATCTTTTTATTTTCCATAACTTTCATAATCTTAATTAATTTAGATTTTATTTTTTTACCAGGATCAGAATCTAAAATAGCATATTTTCCATTATTTAATTCTAAAGAAACTTTACTTTTAAAATCAATATTATTTAACAATACAAACCGGCCACCTTTATCTTCTTTTAATAATATAACATCATTGGCTTTCAATCTTTTTTTAACAAAACTAATAACCTTAGGGGCAAAAACAAATTTTTCCCTTTTAAGTAATTGACTATTCAAAATAACCTGTAAAGACATTTTATTTTCATCAGAAATATTACTACTACTTTCAATTGCAGAAACAAAATCAAAAATTAAACTTCTATTAGCAAATGGAACAAAGCCAGGACCCTTAGCTAAAATAGCCAAATCAGATGCATTCAAAATATAATTTGACAAATTTAAAACAGATGAAGCATCAGGCCTATTTTTATAAGACCCAAATCTAAACTCTTTTCCTTTCACAAAACTTTTATTTTCAGCCTTTCCAATCAACCATTTAAATTTCTTGAAATACTTATTATTATAAGTGATTTCACACTTACTCCTAAACCACTTTAAAAAAGAATTTAAAACAGAATAATTAAAATTCCTTCTAAAATCCAACTTTCTTCTAAACATTCTATAACTATCAATTAAATTAGATAAACTACTCATAATCTGTATAATAAATTGTTTAAGAATAAATCTTTTAAAATTTAGAATAAAATCACAATTAGAAAATAAAACCAATTTCCTATCCAATTTAATATTACATGAATTAGGAAACACATTGCAAAACCGACAAGACTTAAGAAAATTAACCTGAGCCTTTAAAGATTCAATTCTATTAGACATATTAATTAACTTTTTTATTTCTAAAATTTCTACACAAGAAAAATTATCATACAAAATCTGCCACATACTGAAAGAAAATTAATAACTATACCAAACAAAATAATACAAATAATAACAAACAAATAATACAAAATAATACAAATTAATAATACAAATACACAAAACAAAGCAAATAAAATATAAAATTCACTAAACTATAAAACACTATTCAAAATATTAAACAGTACACCTAATTAGAAAACTAAAACTGCCTAACACTATAATTATCTAATAATACTTCCACATACTAAAAGAAAATTAATACCTATACAAATACAAACAAATAATAATAAGTAATAAACAAAAACAAAAAAAAAAAAAATTAATAATAATAATAATAAAAAATAATATTACAAATATACAAAACAAAACAAATAAAATATGAAATTCACAAAACCATATATCACTATTCAAAATATTAAATAGTATACCTAAATAGAAAATCAAAACTGTCTAACACTATACTAGCAAAAAATAAAAATGCAAAACCATAAAACAATACAGTACTAGATTAAATTCAAAATTTTACCAAAATCCTTACACAACCATGGTTTCATCTACTACAAATAGACCTTCTCAAGTGAAAATCAACCTAAAGGAAAACATATATATATACAAACAAACAAACCTTCCCATAATTCATTTCAAACTCCACCTTCCCTTAATATCAAAAGAAGTCTTCATAAGATTTGAGAAATATGATTAGGCCTGATAGTTATCAGCCTTTTATACATAAAAAAATGTCTTTGTTGAATTTTTGTTGTCGGAATAGAAGGCTTAATAATTTTAATAATGATGCTGATATTCAAAAAAGTCAATTTGCTGCTGAATATGTAGAATTGGGTTATAGTCATGATTTTATTAAAAAAGTGGTATTTAATAATAATGTTTATAGTCGTGATTTGGATGATAAGAATTTTGTTGGTAAGGATGATGATTATATGTCTTTACCATTTAAAGCATCAATTTATAATTTGGTTTATAGGAATAGTCATTTGTTAGGTGGAAAGAAGGTTGCATGGAGGAAAGGTTCTGATTTGAATTCATTACTTAATGGTTCAAAGCAGTCTATTGATAGTAGGTCTATTCCTGGTATTGTTTATAAAATTCCATGTAGTTGTGGTAAATTTTATGTAGGCCAGAGTAAATTTAGCCTTAAGGAAAGGGTTAAGGTTCATATAAGTAGAGTTAAACATAGGTATCTTAACTCAGCTTTATATATTCATGAATTGAATACAGGTCATAGAATATTGTTTGACAATGCTTCGGTTATTTTTTATGAAAAGAATGAGTTAAAAAGAAGAATAAAGGAGACTTTGATGATAAAACTCCTTGATTCTGAGGCTATCAATCTTATGAAGACTTTTTTTTGATATTAAGGGAAGGTGGAGTTTGAAATGAATTATGGGAAGGTTTGTTTGTTTGTATATATATATGTTTTCCTTTAGGTTGATTTTCACTTGAGAAGGTCTATTTGTAGTAGATGAAACCATGGTTGTGTAAGGATTTTGGTAAAATTTTGAATTTAATCTAGTACTGTATTGTTTTATGGTTTTGCATTTATATATATATATATATATATATATATATTATTTATTTATATATTAAGGATATTTGTAATATATATATATATATATATATATAAGTTAATTACAAATTCCTTAATGATTTAATCTGTCTATTTTAATAAATTCCATCCTTACAAGATAAAATAAAAAATCAATTTTCTTCTTTTTCAACTTTTATATAAATAAAACTATATATATATACAAATAAAAAAATATCACAATGTATATTTTATCACATTTATAAATAAAATATAAACCCTATGTGTATATATATTATGTCTATTAATGTATATTGTTACTCTTAATCTACTATATATTTATTCTCTGTCTATGTTTCCATTTTTAAGATTTCTACTTAATTCACTAGTGCATTTAGATTTATAGGACTAGCGGATACTAACTTTATGATGGGGTTCGATCATCGTCTTCCCTATCACAATATATATTTGTACAAAAAATAAGTATATTATATATTGGAATAAAAAAAATATGTGATAGGCTCTTATTTAATAGCCCCATAGATTTGAGCAGCAAACTGTAATGGAACAAAAATGTGATATGGATGGAGAGGAAGAACTTTAGTATGCCCCAGGAATTGAGGTAGCAAATTGTAATGAAATAAAAATGGTAATTATGATCAAATGTGCAAGATATACCATCTAGCCCACATTCAAACCTTTAGTTAGTGATGTCAAATTATAATGATACAAAAATGATATGCAAGATTTATTTTTATTCAATATGCTCCATGAATTGCAACATCTAAATTGTAATGGTATAAAAATATATAAGGTGATTATTGTAAGAAGTTTCATTATATCCTACAGATTTGTGTACATTGGACTACAACTGTTATAACACATAAGATTCTTTCTAAATACTCCAACAAATTAGAATGTCAAATTGAAAGGAATATAATGTTTATGATACTAAGGGCATGCATCATAAGTTGTGCCACATTATAATGACATAAAAGGAAAAAACCAACACTTCAAATAGGCTTACAAATTACAGTATCCAAATCATTGCCACAAAATATATGAAAGATTCTTATTTAATACCCTTATGAATATGACTATCAAATTGTAATACAAATTATCCATCAAATCAACAAAGACGAAACATTAAACACAAATTATAAGTAACTATAATATGCATGGTATTATTAATAATTCATTTTAATAAAGTGTGGATATTAAAAGCTTAATATCTAAATTAAACATAGACTATATTGATAAATTTTAAATCTAAACAAACTAAGTTAAATTATTCTCGTTAGTATAATTCAAATATCAATTTCAATACATACCATTACTAATTTTATAACAACACAAAATTATGATCTTTCTAATCAAATAATAAATTATTATAACACACATCCAATGAGTAATAATTTAAAGAAATTCACCAATATTTAATTATAATTGTCTTTGTTTACCTTAAGTAAATTAAGATATCTACATATACCTTACAAATTATTAAAGTAGTTCAACTATCATATATAATTTATTAAAATAATTATGATGATCTTCTAATCAGTTTTTAAACATCTAGCTGTAATAAATTAATTAATCTATTATTATAAAAAATATGTATCTAGCTCAAATTTACAGGAGAGAAAGTAATACATCATATATGCACTTAATCAATTAAGTCGTTTGATTCCTGGATTATTTTATAATTATTTATTGTAAATAGTAAAGTGTAAATCAATACATAAACACTAAATATTAAAGCTTTATTAGCTAACAGGTTTACATAACTAATTGGAATGATCACTGAAACAGATTTGCTTATTTAACTAAATTAACATTTTTTAATAATAACCAAAAAATGGTGAATAAATAATAAAATATTTATATATTCCGATATCATGAAGTGTATCCTTTATCTGAATTAATATTAATAAAATAATTACCTAAACAGCACAGATTTGCCTACTTTGTGTCTACTATATAATATAAAGAATTAGTGTATCATGAAATTGTTGATGCACACACACACACAATTAAAATACAAGAAAGCTAATAATTTATATAATACTCACCCTATAACAATTTACTAAAACCAAAAAATAATCGTATATTTATTGCTTACTTTATTTTTAAAATATAATATCAATAAATAGTTTTATTATAATTGTGTAAGTTCTTCAATATTCATAACATGTATATCGAATATAATATACAGTTAATGAATAAACATAGATATCTTAAATTAAAATTTTAATCATTAAAATGTAGGTGATTTTAAATTAACATTTAACTTTATTATATTTTTATATATAAATAAACAATTTGTCAACTTCTAAGATAATAATCAATAATTGTATTTTTATATTAGACTATTTCTATCCTCTAATATGAGTATTGAATGTTTTAGAAAAATTTAACTTTATTTAAATATTCCAAATACATACAATTGTTAGTAATAGCATATCAAACAGATCAGTATATGCACAATGTTTTGAGAGATAATAATTATCCCCTCTTCTTCAGGTGTTGCTGGCCTGACCAGTGATAGTACTAGCATGGGATTTGAACCTGGAGCCTTAGATTTTTGAGTATTGAATTTTAAGGTAACACTCTAACAAACTGAGCCTTCCTACCAAATGCAACAGTCAGTTTTGTTTTATATACTTATCTATGAGGTTCCTTCTGATTTCTCCACTTCTTCCTAAGATCAAAGTTAATTAGTGATGTCCATACATTATATATATATATATATATATATATATATATATATATATATATATATATATATATATATATATATAACCAAAACTGCCTAACACTATACTAGCAAAAAATAAAAATGCAAAACCATAAAACAATACAATACTAGATTAAATTCAAAATTTTACCAAAATCCTTTCACAACCATGGTTTCATCTACTACAAATAGACCTTCTCAAGTGAAAATCAACCTAAAGGAAAACATATATATATATATACAAACAAACAAACCTTCCCATAATTCATTTCAAACTCCACCTTCCCTTAATATCAAAAGAAGTCTTCATAAGATTGATAGCCTCAGAATCAAGGAGTTTTATCATCAAAGTCTCCTTTATTCTTCTTTTTAACTCATTCTTTTCATAAAAAATAACCGAAGCATTGTTAAACAATATTCTATGACCTGTATTCAATTCATGAATATATAAAGCTGAGTTAAGATACCTATGTTTAACTCTACTTATATGAACCTTAACCCTTTCATTAAGGCTAAATTTACTCTGGCCTACATAAAATTTACCACAACTACATGGAATTTTATAAACAATACCAGGAATAGACCTACTATCAATAGACCGCTTTGAACCATTAAGTAATGAATTCAAATCAGAACCTTTCCTCCATGCAACCTTCTTTCCACCTAAAAAATGACTATTCCTATAAACCAAATTATAAATTGATGCTTTAAATGGTAAAGACATATAATCATCATCCTTACCAACAAAATTCTTATCATCCAAATCACGACTATAAACATTATTATTAAATACCACTTTTTTAATAAAATCATGACTATAACCCAATTCTACATATTCAGCTGCAAATTGACTTCTTTGAATATCAGCATTATTATTAAAATTATTAAGCCTTCTATTCCAACAACAAAAATTCAACAAAGACATTTTTTATGTATAAAAGGCTGATAACTATCAGGCCTAATCATATTTCTCAAATTTTTAGGTTTTATAAAATGACTACAAAACAAAACATCATTAACCTTCTCAACATTTAAATCTAAAAACTTTAATTTTACAAAATCAACCCCCCCCCCTTAATTGTAAACTTAATACTAGAATCAAAACCATTCAATCCACATAAAAACTCTTCTAATTTCTCTTTCTGAATAACAAACAAACAATCATCAACATACCTAACAAATAATTTAATAGAACATGAAAACATATTAATAATACTACACTCCAAATAATCAATATAGACAGCACACATCAATGGAGAAATGACATAACCAATAACCCAACCTTCTCTAATCTTATAAAACACATCATTAGACATAAAATACATTGAATCCTCTAACAGCAAAAGCAAATCATGAAAAACCTTAATCTTATCTGCAGAAAAACATTCTAATTTTTTTAAAATTGAAAGAAAAACACCAATACTTTTTAATCTATTAACCGATTGGTACATATTTTCAATGTCTAAACTACCAAAAACACAATCATCATCCAAAACAAAAACATTTATTTTCTTAAAAGTTTCAAAGGAAGAAGAAACACAAAATTGACCCAGTTTTATATAATCCTTAAAATATCTTATAATAAATTTTGATATTTTATCAACAATTCCTCCTGTAAAATCAAATATATATATATATATAGTCACACTAGGTTGGCTTATGGGATTATTTGCCATCGTCATGTGAGCAGCTTCTTTAAATTTTCTTCTTTGCATTTTTTCTTCTCTATCCAATATTTTTGTGTTTTCCCAATTTAACATATGTTCATTGGTATATACATAATGTGCCACCTTAGACACATGTTTTCTCTCTTCTAATAATCAGTTTGTGTTCTTGCAAGTGCTTTTCAATAGGACAATTGGTCTCCTCAATATATGTTGTGCTACATTCACATGGTATTTCATAGATGCAGTTTTTGTTTCAGCATTTCAAGTTTGGATTTAGATGTTAGAATTTCTCATAGTGTGGTATGGCTTTGGAAAGCTATTCTGATGTTATACTGATTGCAGATTTTCCTTAAATTGTCTGCTATTTTTGGAATATATGGGTTCACTACAGTATGGTTTTTTTGTCTATTTAAGGCATTCTTAATAGCAGCTGTTGGATAACCATTTTTCATAAGAGTTTGTTTTATATAGATCTTTTCTTTTATCAAATTGCTTGTTTCTGAACAAAATAGTTTTGCTCTGTTCCATAGTTATAGTATAAATCCATTTTTTCTGTTTCTGATGTGAATGGATGTATAGGCTAGGTATTTTCCTGTATGTGTGAGTTTTCAGTAAACTGTAGTTTTGATTTTGCTGTGAGGGAGTCTTGTCACAAGAACATCTAATAATGCCAATTTTTGTTCTTGTTCTAATTCTAATGTGAATTTAATTGAAGAGGATATGTTATTGATATATTTTATGTATTTTCAAAAATGCCAAACAATAAATGTATCATCTACATAGTGAAGTCAATCTTTAGGTGGATATGGAGTAGTTTTTATGCTGTGGTTTCAAGTTCTTGCATGTAAATATTGTTAAAAAGGGAGTGACAAATGGTGACACCATATCCATTCCCTGATTTTGTTTGAATAATTCTGTGTTATATTGAAAGTAGATCATTTTATGCATAATGTTAATAGTTTCATTATATTATCAATAGGAAGAGCTGTTTTGTTTTGTAAACTAATTACATGAAAGAACTTGGAACCACAGCCATTAAAATTACTTTATATCCACCTAAATTTGGATTCTGTTGTGTAGTTGATGCATTTGTTGTATGGCCACAAGGTGAAGCACTGATAAAACCTTTCTGTAAACACATCAACAGCACATTCCCTTCAATTAAATTCACAATAGATTCAAAATAAGAACTAAAATTGGCATTCTTAGATGTTCTTGTGACAAGACTCTCTCATGGCAAAATCAAAACTGTAGTATACCAAAAATCCACACATACAGGAAAATACCTAGCCTATACATTCAATCACACATCACAAAACATGGAATTATACTATCACTATGGAACAGAGCAAATGAAGATTTGTTCAGAAACCAATGGTTTGGCCAAAGATTTATATAGAACAAATGCTTATAAAAAATGGTTATCCATCAGCTGTTATTAAGAAAATCTTAAATAGACAACAAAAAGAACCATCAAAAGAAAAAACAATTATTCTTACTGTAGTGTACCCATACATTCTAAAAATAGCAAATAAATTAAGGATAATCTGCAATCAATATACTTCACTATGAGGAATTCTAACATCCACAAAACCTAAACTTGAAATTCTGAAAAGAAACAACTGCATCTGTGAAATACCATGTAAATGTGGAAGAACATCTATTGGTGAGACTAATTGTGCCATTGAAAAGTGTTTGCAAGAGCACAGACTGATGATTAGAAGAAAGAAAACAAATGTGTCTAAGGTAGCAGACCATGTATGTGCCAATGAACATATGTTAATTGAAAAAATACAAAAATATTGGATAGAGAAGAAAAGATACAAAGAAGAAAATTTAAAGAAGCTGCTCACATGGCAATGGCAACAATCTCATAAGGCAACCTAGTGTGACCATACATATTGTATGGAAACAACTAATCAACTTTGCTCTTAGGAAGAATAGCGAAATTAGGAAGAACCTCATAGATAAATATATGAAATTTTTACTGACTGTTGCCTTTGGCAGGATGGCTCAGTTGGTTAAATTGTTACCTTAAAATTCAATTCTTAAGAATATAAGGGTCCAGGTTTGAATCCCATGCTAGAATTGTCACTGTTCAGGCCAGCAATACCTGAAAAAGAGGGGAGAATAAATACCTCTTAAAACATTGTGCATATACTAACCTGTTTGATGTGCTATTACTAACAGTTGAATGTTTTTGGAATGTTTAAACACAGTTAATTTTTTTAAAAAACATTTAATACTCATAAAACACCATCATCACCAACCTTCAGGAAAACAATAATCAATAATGTTGAGAAAAAGCAATACAAATAAATAAGTAAAAAATACACATTTATTTATAACCTGAACATAGTCCTTCCATGTAGGAATTTTAAAGAAGCTCAATAGTTCAAATGTGTATTCCATGTGCTTCAAAGAATTCAGTAATATCAACTAATCTAATCAAAGTAAACTATATTATAAATAGTACCCAAAATAAAGTATGTTGTCAAATATGACTACAGTTGAAGTATTATTTTGTTATTTTTTATATAGGAAAATACTTTGTATTATAATAACATTTATAAGCAGATACTGGCCTCTGTTTATAATGTATGCATTATACAAATAAATTGATTCAAAATCTAGGTCAAAATAATTCTCATATATAGCAGTATATTATCAATTACAATGTTTCATAACTAATACATTTTGCTTATCCATGGAAATTACTTTCTCACAGAGAAATCTTAAAATGAATTTGAATGCTATAATTTTTTTTTCTTCTTCCTTTAACAAGTATTCAGAAAACTGGTTTGGTTTTTTATTCCATTATTTTGTAATTACTAAAATAAAAATAAAATATGAAAGGATTTGGATTTACTTAGATAAGAGTCAAAATATTAGAGAGCAAATTTGAACTTTTCAGTCTTATTTATAATTTTATATAATTGACATCAGTAAAATTAAGGTTACACTCATTCTTTATTCAAATATTACATTTAAATTCATCCTGCATTCCAAAACAAAATTTCTTTTATACCTTTAATAATAATAATAATAAAAATGTCATAATGATTACATGTATTATAATATAATTTTCAATAGTTTCTCTTCCCCTTTTCTTCTTTATTTTTGCTTTTCTAATATATAACATATAATAACCACATTCCACTCTTTTTACACTTTAAAGCAAAATTATGCTTTAAAGTGTAAAAAGAGTGGAATGTGGTTATTATATGTTATGATTACATATAAAAAAAATATTTACACTTTAAAAATACAAATGATATTTTTTAATTTAACACAAACCAACACAATTTAAACTATGTTTTTACAACTATTGCAATGGAAAAATATACATTATATGTATTATTTCAACTTAAACATTACACATAATATAAACACAAAACTATACACATTTAAAATATTGAATATTTATTCGTAATGTTTATGACATACTACTTATGACTGCAGTAAATAAAAATAGATAGAATAAAGAAATAATAATTTTATTAAATTTTATTATTTATCAAAAAAAGAGGTTTATTCAACTATGTTTACAATAAAAGAAAAAATTATAAAATAACATTAAATTTGGCAATACATTTATAAACCATTAAATTACTTAATGTCCAATATTAATAAGATTCCATGTGGAATTTACTATAAAGTAAATTTTTATTTATTTATTTATTATTATTATTATTATTATTATTATTATTATTATTATTATTATTATTATTATTATTATTATTATTATTATTTATGTATGTATTTCAAATGAATAGGATTAATTTATTAATTCATATTATAATAATAATACATTCCTTCCTTTAATATCTCATTGTCATAGCAACCATTTCAACACTCAGATTAATGCATTACCTATTAAAAATAATTAGAAAACAATAAAAAAAAAAATGTATGCTTGATTTTGAACCAAATACTGAAATTAACCTCAATTTTGATAGGTACAATATATATGATGAAATTTTGATTATATCTCTAATGATAATACATGAAGCATTAAAAAAAATTTATTTAAAGAAAGTCTAAAATTCTAAAATTATGATGGGAGACCCTAAAACTGATCAATATGCTTCTCAACTTGATGTATTTCTATGGAGATCAGTAGATGTAAAAGATCTAAACCCTAACAGACTTTTTAGCAGATTTTTAGTAGATTTTGAACATGATTCAGATTTGAATGAAATTAATATGAAAATAACTGATACACTTTTAAAAACTGCAACAAAGATAGCTAGTAGAAAAAAGCAGCAATTGACCAATAAAATTTCTACTGAGACTAGAGAATTTATGAAGAAAAGAAGGAATATGAAGATATACAAAAATGATGCATTAAAAAGGATTGAATATCTCAAATTTTGTAAAATGGTGTGGAAAAGAGTTGAAAATGATATAAGAAAATATAAATGTGAACTAGCAAGGAAAGCTGTAGAAGAAAATAAAAGTCTCAAGAATGTTAAACAACATTTTGGTATTGGTAGGAAATTTATATCTGCAATAAGAAAAAAAGATGGAATTATTATTAAAAAGAGAGATGACATCATGAAATTAGTAGATTTTTATCAAGAATTATATAGTAATAAAGAACAAGTATCTCCTATATCTATTACATCTTCTGAATTGCCCAGAATTTTAAATAAAGAAGTGAGACATGCAATTAAATGTATAAAGAAAGGAAAGGCTCCAGGTAATGATGGAATTATAATTGATGTATTAAAAAAAGCAGGTGAAGAAATAGAAAATTTTTTAGCAAAGTTATATACCAAATGTCTAAATGATAAAGATGTACCAGATGATTGGAATAATGCAGTAATAATATTAATATTTAAAAAAGGTGATAAAGAAGATATTCGAAATTATAGACCTATTAGCCTTTCATCAGTTTTATATAAAAAAATTTACCAAGGTAATTACAACTCATCTACAGAGAACATTGGATTTCCACCAACCAAGAGAACAAGCTGGATTTAAAAGTGGTTTTAGTACAGTAGATTATATCCAGGTATTGAGAGAAGTTATAGAAATGACAAATGAATATTAGTTGTCATTATGTTTTGGATTTGTAGATTATGAAAAGGCATTTGATTCTATAAACATTTCTTCAGTGAGTAAAGCATTGGATCATCAAGATATAGATCCAGGATATTGTCATATTTTAAAGAATATTTATAAAAATGCAACAGCAACAATTAGATTACATCATGATACTGGGAAAGGCAACATTAAGAAAGATGTATGACAAGATGACTCCATATCTCCAAAACGTTTTACAGCAGTGCTGCAAGAAGTATTTTGTGGATTAAAATGGGAAACTAAAGGAGTGAAAGTAAATGGTGATTATTTAAATCATTTAGATTTTTCAGATGATGTAGTTGTTTTTGCAAATAATGTTTCAGTGCTGCAGGAAATGTTGCAGGAGTTATCAGATTAAAGTAGGAAAGTAGGACTAAAGATAAATGTTAAAAAGACTAAAGTAATATTTAATGGATTTTCTCAAAATATAAAATAAAGATTGATTGTGATGAGTTAGAAGAAGTTACAAATACCTTGGTCAGATTATTAATACAGATGGGAACATAACGGATGGAATTAATCGTAGAATTAAACTTGGTTGGAGTGCTTTTGGTAGAAATAATGTGGTACTAAAAGGAAATATGCCTATGTGTTTGAAAAGGAAGGTTTTTAACAAATGTGTTTTAACAGTTTTTACTTATGGATCTGAGACTTGGACACTTAATAGAAGAGCAATACAGAGACTTCAGACCACTCAAAGAAGTATGGAGAGATGTATGTTGGGAGTAACAAGAAGAGATTGAAAATGCAATGTATGGATAAGAGAAGAAACAGGTGTTACTGACTTCATTGAAAAAATTAAAAGACTGAAGTGGAGTTGGGCTGGACATATTGCTAGAAGAGATGATAATAGATGGACAATTGAAATTTTAAACTGGATTCCAAGAGATTGTAAAAGACCCAGAGAGAGACCAAATGTGAGATGGATGGATGAAATAAGAAAGTGTGCAGGGGTGGTGTGGAGAAGAGAAGCTAAAGATAGGAGAAGATGGATTAAACTTGGAGAGACCATCCTGCAGTGGATTGATAATGGTTGAAGATGATGATGATGAATATGGTTTTAAGAAAAACTATTTTAAATTATGAATATTATTTTAAAGACACTCTAAAAAGTTTGAGAATGATTACTTTTATTGCGAAAACATGAATGAGAATAGAATATAATGAAGATCTACAATTAAATAATCTGCTGTAGTCATTTATAAGAAACATTTGCAACAGACAACATTTAAATATAGCATCTCAAAGTATTAAATAGATTAATGACTCACCTTATCCATTTTATATGTGAATGTAGTGGTGATTTTTGGATTTGTTTGTCTTATCATCATAAAGTTCATTTTTATTGTCTTAATATTATAAACAAATAAATAATAATAATTTTATACTTTTAACTTTCTAAATTTTTTTAGATGGAGTGATTATATTTGTGCTATTGATAATACATATATAGAAATAGTTTTTAAATATCTCACTATGAACATTTGTTTGCAAATAATAATACTAATAAGAACAATAACAAAAAACAATATTCATCAAACTAGTCAAATGGAAAGTGGTCAGGGGTTTTACATTTTCTGATTTAATGTCTTTTTTGTCTAATAATAGCTAGATATTTATTACATTTTTAAGTAATTAAAATAATTATCAAGTTTCACAAATTTTAATTCTTTCTTATGACATGGCATAAAAATATATTCATTGCTCTATTTTGGGAACCCAGTATAAAAAGTCTTTAATCAAAAAGTAAAAGAAAAATGACAATATAATAGATCTATTTGCTTTCACTTTAAGGAATTTGGTTGTGTATTATAGTCTTTATACTTCATTATATAATAACATTTGTCAGATACATAATATATTCCAAGAATGGGATAAATATTTTAACCAGTGTTTAAGATACTTATCAAAAAAAAATGATAAAAATGATTTGGGCAAGTACAGGATTCACATTGTGTGAAATATGGGAATAAAATTCTTATATAATTAAGAATAGTCATCCAAGAAAGGAAGATACATATAAGACCATGAATGTGAAAAAAGTATTGAAGAAAGTGAAATGAAAATCAAACATTGTATGTAATAATTGTGTACTATTTAAATACATGTATATTGTGTTATTGTATATACTAAACTTAATGAGGGAGTTTGAAAGTTTGAGTTCAAGTCCCTTATATATATATATATATAGAGAGAGGGGGGGTAAATTTTTTGTTCGTTTTTATTACTAAACATATTACTTAAAATAAAAAATAAATAACATGCAAAATATCACAGTATTAGTGTTCTTTCTGAAGGACTCTGCATATTATTTTTATTGGTATTTAGAGAGGTCATTACTCAGAACATATTACATATTTCATACCATAGATTTTTAACTTAACACACACACATATAAGTGTGTGATACTGTTCTCTCATTTTTAGGATAAAATGTTGTGTGTTGTTTAATATGGTGATGGAGTGATAGTTAAGAGTAAAAGTTTATAGGTGAGCTCAATCTGTATTGATGCATTAATATCACATAACCTCTGAGCAATTAACTTATTGTTCAATGATTTGGTAAAAAACTTTTTAAAATAATTATTAAAAATACATTTTACTTTTATTAATTTTGCTTAATTCATAATGTATAATTATTTTGTTATTCATTCAATATAATTCATAAAACATACCTGTAATTATACTGAACATCCGGAAATGTAGGTGTGTTGGAAATTAAAATTTTACTATTGATGGCGTAATAGATGTAGTATTTAAAACGGTATAATTTCTTTTATTTAACATATTGCTTGTGAGTATGATATATTGATAAAGTAATGGATTTTGGAATTCAAAGTGCTCGAATTACGCTTTCTTTCTGATAGTTCTGGTTCTTGATATATCTTATGGACTCCCAAGCAATCAACCATTTAATTATTTTTTTTAATATAATAATGCTCTTTTGGTATTATACATGAATTTTAAACAACAATATATATATATACTTTTTATTATTTTATTTTAGGACTTTGAATGATCTTGAACAGTTCCCCTTTCTAGAAGAACTTATTTTGGATAGCAATCATTTAAACGACCAACATCTCAAGTTTCCTTCCATGCAATTTCTTCGAACTCTTTCACTTAACAAAAACAAAATATCCTTTTATAAAAATTTTATATAATTAAGTCAATGTAAAATTTAGCATATATAATAAGAATTACAATTAAAGGTGAGTATATATAAATATAATCAAAGGGAGTTTGGACGAATGAATGATAAAATGAAATAGATGCATTTATAACGAAACTTTTCATGGTTTGATTCGCTAATAATTATTACTAATATTTGTAATTAAATTAATAAGTTCGTATTTTTCTTCTAATTGTTTATTTATTTATTATGTTACAATTATCAATCACTTAGATCAAGACCGGGGAGTTCATTGAATCTTTCATGAACTGCATCATATTTCGCACTATTTGCGACAATGAGATTATGCGTATATTTACTCCTTAATTTTATGTAATTATTTAATATGAAACTTTTCATATCTAGTCAAGCGTTGTTAACCGAGAGGTCATCGCAACCGCCTTGCAAGCAAGTAGTTGGTTGCAGACGGTTGTGGGTTCGCGTCCCGGCAGATGCTATGACATATGAAAAAAAAAAAACTTTTCATATCTACACGGTTATATCTTTTCATAGTGACTTGACTCTGCTCAAGTTTTTTCGGAGTATTTTTTTAATTTTATGCACAGAAATTATGATTTTAATATTTTCCTTTTTTTATTCTTTCTTCGTTATTTACATTAGATTTGCCTTTTTTAAAAAAAAAGCAAGAATGGCCATTTTTATTTACAATTGCTTGCTAGTGATGACGATGATAAACGAGGGGGAAAAATCAGAAATACTATTTTATTTTTCTTTGAATGAAGCAAGGAATTAATTAAATAGATATAAATATTAAAATCTGAAAAATAAGCGTTTTCTTTAGTTGCTATTCTACAAAAAGTTCAATCATTTATTTAAAAAATTTTCAAGATACTGACCTACACTTCCGTAGCGCAGAATTGTTTTAATTTACTTCCTATTTGGGAATTGATTTTCAAGGTGATGTTTAATCATACAGAGTAAAGATTCGTTTTAATAGTAATTTTATGTTGCACCATTTTCATCAACTAATAGTGAATATTGAATGTATTCAGAAAAATTCAAACTTTACTTAATACATTCATCTGTTAGTAAATAACCTACTGATTAGTATATAACGCAACGTTTTGGGTGATATTATTTTCTCTTTTTTTCAAATGTGGTTGGCCTGACTAATGACAGTATTAGCATGGTAATCGAATCTGAATCTTTAGATTCGTGAATATTGAATTTAAGCGAACTCTTTATCCAGCTGAGCTATTCTCTCATGCTAGTATTGTTATTGGTCAGGCCAACGATACCTAAAGAAGAGAGAATAATATTACTGAAAATGTGTTATATACTTGTGTGTGTCCTATTATTAACAGTTGCACATATGACTTTAAGAAGTTACAATTTTTCTAAACGCATTTGCTATCTAATATTAGATAATGGAAATAGATCAATATAATTATTATTAAAATATCATCTCCAGCCTTCAGTTAAACAAAATCCATTCAATTTACTTTTTGTTCGATATGGTTAATTATATAATTTTTAAAGTTGTTCAGATTAAAGCCTGGAACAATTTTATTCGAACAAGAGGAAAATCGTTTGATAAACAATTTATAATAGCAATCCTTAAGAAACTAAAACATTTTATCCATCACTTTAATACTTTGATAAGAACTGAAATACTCTATTCATAGTACTTATAAGAACGAAAACAATCTATCTATAGTGTTGGTATGAACTGAACCCCTCTATCTATAACATCCAATGATTTAAGAACACTTTATTCATAGTGTTGATAAGAACTGAAACACTATTCATAATATTAATAACTGAACTAAATTGAAATACCCTATTCATAGTGATGACAAAATCAAAACACTCTGTCATTAGCATTTATAAAAACTAAAACATTAAATCCATAACACTATCTACGGTGATGATAAGAAATGAAATCATCTAACAATAGTGTTGATAATTGAAATCATCTAATTATAGTGTTGATAATAATTGAAACACTCCCTTTGTAGTGTTGATATGAACCAAAGAATTCTATAACACTTTATTCATAGTGATGATAAGAAACGAAATCCTCTGATTATATTGCTCATAAAAATTGAACAATCTTATGCATTGTGTTGATATAAAACGAAACTCTTTAACAATTATGTTGATAAGAATTGCAACACTCTAATCATAGTGTTGTCAAGAATTATAAGACTCTAATCATAATCTTGATAAGAACTTGAGTAATAATTTGACTCAGGCACTGAGAATGTCTTAAAAAAAAAAAAAACCTTTTAGTAATTTTGGATTTAATTAATTGAAGCTGCTTTTGTTATTTTTTTATCAATAGTAAGGTTTTGTTAAAGTTTTCTTCTATGTGAAGTTAAAAATTCTAAAAAAATACATTTTCTCAGCATGAAATCCACATTTTTTGATGATGTAAAGCTGTGATGTAACTCCTGAATTAGGGAGGAAAGAACAAAATAAATTACATTAAGTGACTAATAAGCAATGGCAAAGTGCCACTAAGGATGATCAAGTGTTACTACTTGATATTAAAATTCTGTTGTGTAGTTAACTGAATCTGCCTCTAGGTTGAGAACTTAATATAAAATATTTATAAACACATTGAAAGTATGTCACATGCTGATTTAATTGCTTTTTTTACATGTCACATAATGCTGATAGACTGGAAATGAAGCATACATTAATCCTTTAAATAATAACAATAACTTGTCTTTCATTGTATTAGTGTTCAATGTTGTTTAAAGTTCTTCTTAAAAAGTTGTTAAGTCTAAACTATTGCCTAATTTACCAAATGCTAATTATATTCTTGCCATTGTTAATTTACAAAGGAAAAAAATTACATAATGTATGGCTTTCTTGACAGCCTATCTATCAATAAAACATATTAAGGGAACTGAAGCCAAATAGATTTTAACCAGGACATAGAATCCCTATGGGCTTTATTAATAATGCATTAGAGAATTCATCTTCTCTTGAAACTGTGGTAGTTATATTTATGATTTTTTTAATAGTTTTATTCTGCCAAAAAATCCTTGCACTAAATAATTAAATATTTACTAGGGATATTGTTTGTCAAATTTATATGATGCTTTTACCGAATATGTGAAGACAATTGGAAATAGCCTGACTTTTTTTGCAATTTTTGTTTACCATCCACTTTTATATTTTCCTGGAACTAACCTTTTCTGTTCAATATATTTATATTGTTTTTAAATCTTATATTTTTTTTTATTGTTTAGTCTAGCAGATAATACCATATATTTTATTTTAATCAAGTTTCTAATAATATAATAATTGTTAAAGAGCACCGGAATTTTCAATTTTTTTTAATGAAACTATGAGCAGAAATTCTAATATCTACAACACATTTTCTAAAAGAGTTCCAGATCATGTTATAATGTTGCAAACTTTCTAATTCAAGTTGATTATTTTAGAATATAATAACTGTGACAGTTTAGTATTTATTAGAAGCATTAAAGTTTTTACCAATAAATTTGGGATAGGATATATCATTCAATACCACCATGTCATTCACCTTGGAATTGAATTAGCTATGATCTGCTTATGAAAGATAATATTGACTTCTCTTGTATTTTTATTTCTTCCAACAACATAATCTGTAAGATACTATTCTAAGAAATGTAGAATTGTTCAATATTCTTTATACTTTTTATCTAAGTTTGACATGTGCTACAATTAATCCACTTATTATAAAAATTCTCAAAGCATTAATTTCACATTGTATTTAATAAAGTTCCTATTCACTTTAAAATATGTAACTAAAATATTATTTATTAATATTAATCTGAAAGAATGAGGAAATAACATGTTTAAACTCTCTGAATTTAACTACAGAGCATAAACAAGAGCCATTTATATTTTTTTTCTCTTCATTGCTTCCACCTATGAGAGAGTATCGAAAATAACTTGAATCAACTAATGGTGGGAAGACTCATTATAGTACATATTTCTGCCACTAGGTATTTCTTTTGTGGTCTCTTATACATCAATATGATAACTGGTATCATCAAGTGAAATCATGATGCTATATAATTTTTTTTTGTTAAATGTATAATAGATTTTAGTGATTCCTGAAAAATTAGATGAATATGAAATTCTGTTTTCTATTAGGAAAATGGCAAGGGAAGTAGTTGGGGAAAACACAAGGTTACAAGTGATTTAATGAAAAAGTCAAATTTACCATATCTGAAAAAAGTATGGCGAATGAAATCTGATGTCAAGATGATGGGTTTTTTTTATGAAAACAGTATTGTTCACACGAAATTCATTTATAATTATCAGGAATTTATTTATATGTTCTGAAATATTTGTGAATTGCAATAAATTAAAAACATTCTAATTTTTGACAAAGTGGGGAGTGATATTTACCATGATAACATACCAGCACAGAAATTCTTGTGTGTGAAACAATTTTTAAACAAAAGCATGATAATTATCTGTTTACTATATTTACTCAATCTTGCTCCATGCAACTTTTGTTCTCTTGAATGAAAAAATGCCTCAAAGTAAAATGTTTTGCAAAGTTGGAAGAGGTAAAGAAAAAACTGATGCGGGCATTTAAAGGTATAACTTTGCAAAAGATTTAGGATTCTTTCAAAAAACTGAAAAACACATTTAGACCAGTGTACTGAAGGAAATTTAATTTGTATAATAACTACTCTTTCTTATTGCATTGTCAAAGGTATACCATATAATACTAAATCATCCAAGCAATTTTTGAAGAAGATTACTGAGGCAATCAAAACTGTAAACTGTAAAAGAGGATGGTAAATAAAACATTGTGTAACAGTAGTAAAGTGCTTGGATGATTTAGTATTATATGAAATTCAATTTGTAATATTTAAAAAATAAACTTTTTTTTTAATTATAAAATTCCATTTTATTTGGATACCCCCTCATATTTGTAAGGTTGATTAGTCAATAGATATTGGATGATAGTATTTACAGAGAGGCTAAACTTTAAATAAATATATTCAAGTAAATGAAAAAAAAAAAAATAAATAGAAGAAGGTTGGTGGGTGTATGTTCCCTTCCTATCCAATCCCCATACCCAGATTTTTTTCTTGTTTGTTTTTTTTAAGGAAGAAAGTTGGATCTGAAAACACCGGAAGGAAATTTTAGGATCTAAACCAACCCTCCAGCAGCCACCTTTCATCTTATTAGCTAACTATAAAGCTTTGAATCCAAAATTAAAACACAATAATGTTTTCAATTCAAGCTCATTAGCTTGTATAGTATTTAATAAATCTATATCCTATCCATATTTTTGTTTCTGATTTATGGCTTTTATTATTGAGGAGTTTGAACCTTAATCATTGAATCTAGATGTACTAAATCTAAATGCAGTCTTGTCATTGATTAAAACCATCAGTCAGGATCAATGTAGCGATACAAATAGAATAGCACTGGATATGTATTTCATAAGCAGCAAAATCTAATATCTACTGATTACTCAAGTTTATAATAGATGGCAGTAATGAAGTCAAAAATAGAACTTTGCTTTTAACATGTATTGTGTAATCTGAAATCCAAATGATATTTTTTGTAGCATAAGAAATATAGAAGCTTTGACCACATTACCTTCTGATATCATTAGTTTTTCATTAATACATCACTCTGTGCAGCATGGTATAGTGGTAGAGGGATGAACTTGGAAGTTAAAGGTTCCTGGACCCAAGCTCAGTTGTCATTTTGGTGCACGAATGTCGCATGATCTCCCAAATTACTTACCATTTGATTATTTTTTATTGATATAGCTAAAAAAAATCCATAAATGAAAGATACCAAAATTAAACTTCACAACAAATCCAATACCACGTAGCATTTTTCCATTTGAAGAATTGTCTTTTCAAAAAAACTTAGTCTTCCAATTGTTGACTTAAATTTTTTATCTGTAAGACAGGTTTCATTTATCTTCAAGTCTATGCTATGTTAAAATTCTGATAAATCTACATCAGGCAAAATTTCCATATATACATCTATTTAGAAATTATTTTAAAAAAAAAACTTTTCTACCAACAATACTATTTTAGTTCTCTAACAATAGACATTATTAAAAGGGGGGGGGGATTTTCTAGTTACATGCACAAACTATCCATTGATGGAGACACTATGCACATACCAAAATAGATAAGAGTAAGTTAAAATGATGTGTCCTATTTTTGTAAAAATCAGAAATATGAAAATAATATAATACAATTGAAAGCATGAAAATAATATAATTTAATTAGAAATAAACCTGAAGATAATATTTTAGCAAATAAACAGACCATTAAACATCACATGATCACCATTTTAGATCCTAAGGTTTAGGTACAATGCTCTAAGATCCAAGGCTCCTCGCTGATGAAATCCACAAGCTAGAAACTAGTCTGGGGATATTGGATGAGTAAGCACTAGATAAAGATTTTATGCACAAGCTTTCTGGCATCCAATGATTACTCTGGCTTGCAATGATTGGAACTACTGTATGGAGAGTTTTGCATGTTCAAATAAACAATTATTGGAAAACAAATATTTTCAATAAAAATGATGCAAGCATTAGTTAAGAAATTTTATTAATGATTATAGAAAATGGACTTAAATGAAGGCAGAGCAAAATACTATAAAATAATAACACATTTGAAAGCAGGAAAAGAATATAACTGATTTCAATCATTGATTAAAAAATAAATATCGATAAATGTAGCAAATAGAAACATTATGTAAGAAATTAAATTAGCAATGATGGCAAACACTTCTCTTTCTAGAAAGTTTGCATTAATGTCATAATGAAAATATTTCCTCTTAGATTATTGTTTGGTCACTGAATAAATTAATTTTAGACTTTTAAGAATACAATTTTCATCTTTTTTTTGCTTGTCTTCATAACAGTCATTTGCCACGATTGTTAATTAATAATATGCTAATGTGTTGAAGGTGAAACTATTCCACATAATAATTTAGTTAGGCTCAGCACTTTCAGAGTTTTGTTACTACATAATCATAGCCTTGTAGATTTTCAATGTAATTGTATGCAAATATATGCAAAAATATTTTTTTTATATTATCAATTTTCCGGAAATGGCAAAGCAAGTGACTTTTATATTTATAGAGTTGATCTTTCTCTTGATGTCATTCCTCTCTGTACACAATATGTCAGCTTTGCAGGGCTCAAATCTATGCTTAAGCTATTACCGATGGTCAGAAAACATAGAACTGCCTTTTTTTTGGTTATTTCTTATTGATAATGTGCATCTGTATTGAGCCAATCGATTGCCAATCATGGCATGAGTCTCACCATAGTAAACAGCACTACACCTCATCGGAGGGCACACAATTCTATACACCACCTGGGAATTGCATCAATGTTTCTTTTATCTTTAGTGTTATTGATGAGCTTATTGGTGTTTGGAGGGGTTCTAAATCCCAGTTTGAATTCTTTATGTAAAGTTTTACTAAAGTTTTTGCCATTTCAGGAATGAATGGCACAGTTAGATGTCGTCTATCTTCTTTTTTATTTTTAATAAAATTTATTATTATCCTCAGGTTTGTTTTATAGCTAAATTGAATTATTTTCTTGTTAGTTTGCTTTTTTTGTGTGTGGTTTTATTATGGAAAAAAATTAAACTTGTTGATTAGTTATTCTTATCTAAGTGATGTCCTGTGGCTGCTCCTTAAACGAAGTCAAGAATCTCTCAGCAATTATAACCCAGAGAAACCAGATAGCCACTTTATTTTTCATTCCCCACTCTAAGTTTTCCCATACTCTGCTCCATCCTATTTCCACAACATAATCTTTGTCAACTCTATGGCCTTTATATCTAAATCCCCCTTATCTTTTCCCAAGCCCAGCATAAAAACCAATAATCCACTTTCTATATAATCACTTTTTTCATATTTATTCTTCCATAACTTCATTATATGTATCCTTTCTCTTTTCAAGCATATACATTCAATTAACAGATGCCTAATATTTTCTATTCTTTCCTTAAACAATCTACAGATTAAATCACCCATATTTTTCCATTTACATGTATATTCTTTTGTTGCTAAAGATCTCCTTCAAGCCTTAAACAATAAACTACTTTCCTCACTATTATCATACATTAATTAGCACCTAATATTCTATTTACTTCTATATCCATATCTAAACTCTTTTTACTCCCCAGACTAATTCTCCATCTCTCTAACTTCCTATTCTTTGTTAATAAATCTATTCTTTTATCCCATTCCTTACCAGTATAACACTCAACAATCTTCCTAACAGAATCATCCCATCTTTTCCACAAATATACTGATATAAATTCTTTATCCAAATCTTTTGCATACCACATTACCTTTCTCATCCATCTTGTTGCCTGCTCTTTACTCGTAACCCAGTTAAATACTATTTTGGCTATTCTTTTATTATCCATAAATTGCAATCTACCAAACATTTTCATTTTACTTTTTGCATTTCTCATATAAAAACTTGACCATTTCATTTCTCCTTGAATTGCCTCCCTTGCTGTCCATACATCTGCATCCAATGCATGTCTTCCTACTTCCCTTTGTACTTTTTGTAAGTAGTCTAATACCCTTTACTAACACATAATGCATCATTACCATATGTTAACCCTGCTACTGCAACTCCCTTCCATATAATTCTAACTACATCATATTTATTATATGAAAACAATGTTAATTGCTTTATCAATCCCTTTCTTTTCTTTGCTTCATTTATAAATTTTTTCTCCCATTCATCCAAACAATTTTTCTGATTACTTAAAATAATTCCCAAATAACTATATCTATTCACCACACTTAACTTTATATCTCCCAATAAAAATTCTACATCTTCTCTTTCCCCAGTATTAACCATCATTATATTTGATTTTTCTTCACTAAATTTAATCTTCATATTTTTACCCACCCTTGCACATGTCGTCAGCATAACTTCCATATCTTCTTTCTGCACACAAAAATATATCATCTGCAAAAAAGACCTGACAAAATATACCATCTTACCACCTATTAACGGTATCTCTATCCCTTGTCCTAATCTTTCTATTGCTCTTTCCATTTCATTCAAATACAACACAAACAAAATAGGTGACATAGGGCATCCTTGCCTTAGTCCCACCCTATTTTTAACTTTAACTGATTCTATATTTCCTATTTGATATATATAATAATTATTTTCATATAATTTTTTAATAATATCCACTAAAGCTTCATCCATTCCCAAATTTTCTAAACTTATCCATAATCTATTTCTATTTACTCTATCATATGCCTTCTCTATATCTATAAATAAGAAATTTAAATTAAATTACAAATGACACAATTTCGAAGACTTAAAGTTATTACCTGCTGAAACAATAATGTAAAATAAAGAATACCTGCACGCACACACACACACATATATATATATATATAACATTTATAAATAATTTAAATTGTTCTAGTTGTTGATATTACATGATCAAAAATAATTCTATTTAAATTTTTATAAAAGCAGGTGTTTAATATTCTTCTTTTTCATTTTTATTTTCCAACTAATAAAAATAGAAGAAGAAAGAACAAATTTTGTTGCTCTATAAGTTAATTTGTAATTGAAAATTGATAACATTATTGGAAAACTGGAGAAGAGAACACAGTCAACGTAAAATAAAATTATGCTCCTGCTTGAAGTCAAAGTTTTATCACACCAGAAAAATTTTAATTAAATTTACAAAAGTAAATTAATTTTAAGCAGAATTTAATTAGATTAACTTAAAGTATTTTGTGTCTATTCTACATTTGGAATTTTTAATCAACTACTACTGCTTAATTATTTTCACATATCATATATATTAAAATCTTATCATATAACTTGTAAATATTATTTACCCATTTCCCTTTAAGCCATTACTAAAATATTACAATAATTGCTGTAGGATAAACATATGCAATTTAATATTTGTAAAATTATGTTCATCTTTTAAGCTAATATTTTCAAGCTGGGATGTATTTTGCTTTTATTATTACTTTTTTAGGCAAGATTAAAATATATTTTCATTTCTATACAGGATATAGATATGTGTATCAATTGCAGATAATTTATATATTGGTTCAAATTGAATATAAAAATTATTATTATTATTATTATTATTATTATTATTATTATTATTATTATCATCATCATTATTGTTGTTGTTGTTGTTATTGTCATATCATTATTTCAACATCGACAAACATATGAATATCATTCTTTAATAATACTGGAGACTGCTGGACAATTAAAACTGCCAGATATATTATATAATAAGACAAAATAATTATTGGATTTTTATTGCATAAAATACATAAATAAATGATTGTTTAAATTATTATGTAAATTCATCGTTTATTGTGATACTGGAATCTATCCTCACTGTTATTCTTTTTTTTTTTCATGTGTCAGAGCATCAGCCAGGAAGCGAACCCGCTAACCTGGGACAACTGCTTGTAAGGCAGCTGTGCTGACCTCTCGACCAGCAATGCTTGACCACTGTTATTTTTTGCTTACCATAAACATTTTTGTAAGGCTTCAGATCATCTTAATATCACCAAACTAAGACAATTTCAACCAAATCAATTGTGTTTTAAATGATCCCTCACAAATCTAATTTAGTGAAGTATCTACCAATTCATTTTTTGTTCTTGTTGTTCAAAGGTTTCTCAAATGTCTTTATCACACAACAAATCAGAAATATCAATACTTATTCTATCATTCTTTTCTAATGCCCAGAATTGATATTATTGAATAGTTACAGACAGTGCAAATTTTCACAAATACAGAAGAAATGGAAAACTTGAAAATAAATAAAAAGTCATGTAATTTATTATATAAATATAGTAAAGGCAAATTTTCCAAGTTTATAATTACTCTTTTCACATTTCCAATATGTGTGACTTCTAATGCAGTTTTTGTCTGTGATATTTGCAATACTAATAGTTAATAAATTTATTTTCTTTCTAAACAAATTTTTGATTGTGTTTATATATTATAATGGGACGGGAAGTTGGGATAATGGGAAATCATAATCAAACCCAAGAAAACAAAATAACTATTTCAAATAATAATCAAAATATAAAATTTCTAATAATATATTATTTAAATATAAGATATAATATTAAATATGCTATTCAAGATATTAAAATAATGTTTAATATCACAAAATTTATATCTCTGAGAAATCAGCCCAGTTAACTTCTTAGAGTAACTACAAGTATAATTAACCATAAATCACCAGTATTAAAAATAAATAATAAGTATAAGTAATACTCAATCATCAGAATACATAATAATCAAAATAAATGTACAGGCAATCTTGTGACTGAATTTGAAATGGGTCTACTGTTGACAAGGTCAATTATTTAGCCTTTGCCAGCTTGAGGCAATTATTTTAACATTAATTTAGATGCATCAACTTAAGGGTTAATCCATATGGATATATAATAATAAAAACAATATGCTGATCATCTTCAATGCTATAGCCACTTAGTACCTTTAATGCACTGGCCAATTATAAACTTGATTTCTAATAGAGACTAAACTAAATAAAATGTGTTGCATGAGCTTTAAATAATATTTTTATGCCAACCAAGGTCATGATGATGGTTGGTGGGGATATCATGATCATCACTGGATTCCCATAAATACTAATATAAATTCCCTTCCATATATCAGTCTGTTATGTACAAATCTAGCTCAGAGAACATAAGCTCTAGAACTGTTACTATCATCAAGAGATGATGCAACTTATAATATTCTCAAAAAATCTAGAATCAAGTTCACTGGAGTATTTTTAACAATTGATTACATGTTTATTAATAACAATAAAAATGAAGTTAAGGTCTCTAGAATAAGGCTAACACATAAATTAAGCCTTCTGATTTTGATTAATATACAATTTAAAAAGTATCACATTGTGATTTACAATACCTCCTAAACAGTTTACATAAATTCATATATATCCACTCAGATGTGTATTGTAATTTTAAAATGAACATATTTGAAGTAATGATTAACATAAAAATAAAATTCAATTTAGTACATTGTGATTTACATATATGTTCCAATATATTTACATTAAACATAGTCAGCATATAGACATGTGGCTTAATAATTTCTGAACATATTTGAATTGACATAAAAAATAAATGTTTAAAATTTACATATGTCTCTATCTGACTTGCACTGATATATACAATTTATATGCACACAGACATATGGCATAAGAATTCTTGAACATATTTGATTTGCCATAACAAAAATACATGATTAAATTTTTAAGTTACATTTTAATGATACATACTATATGCTAAGTTTACATAAACATATATATATATTTATCATCTGTGCACATATGTGTAGTATAATTTGTTTAATATTTTCATAAATCTATAAGTGAATGATTAAATTTATTTGTGCCTATCTGACATGCCTTGGCATATATACACACAGACATGTGACCTACTATAAAATGAATATATTTGAACTTGTCAAAATAATAAAATTATTAACATCTTTCATAATTAATTCCATTTTAAATATACATGAAATTCACATATTCATGTGTACATATATAAAAAATAACATGAATCAGTTATTAAATTCTTTCATAAAAAGTTTTCTTTTTTAAAAAAAAACTAAAGTCAATATTTGACAGGTTATGGTTGATTGATTAATTATCAATGTCTTTAAATTTACAATGTCTTTTTTTTCTAACAAATGGTTTAATTAAATAATAGCATTCTCTCTATATAGATATCACTATCACAGGTTACTCTTAATTATAACATTTTTAAATTTAAAATATAGATTTTAAAAATGTTATTTTTACTGAAGAAATTATTTTAAATTTTATTTTCATTATATATAATGTTACTCACCACCAGGTGTATATACATTTATCTGTGCTTCTCTGCATATCATTGAAACAGCATAACTAATTCTTCAGCAAGGTTTCTCTCTTTATGAAGAATCTTAACACTTTCAATATCAAACTCAAATTTATATTTACATATCCTTTTACGATCCAAGAAAACTGAAGCAGTCATTAAATCACTATTATTTTTACTTTTTATTCACTTATATAAACAATTCATGCTCCTTTAATCTTTTTTCAATACTGCTTCTCGATTCACCTATAAATTTGTATATATGTGTGTGTACATTCTCAATTGTTTACATTAAATTCCTTTGCTTATTATGTATAAAGTGCAGTGCAATTGTCTATCATTATATATTTGATTTTTGATCATTTATTTGAAATTTTAAAATAATTAGAAATGGTTATACTCTGTAAATTTAAATTTCAATTAATTCATATCAATTTTCTCTACTTTCCATATAAATTTTGAATATACATTAAGTGGTGATGCCATATATTGTTAAAAAATTGATTAAATTGTGGAATCTAAAAACCAATGCAAATGTTTACATCAATGGTATTTGAAGTGCACTGCTTGTACAGATGCTTGTAATTAGCATCATAATTATGCATTGTTATATATATATATTATTAATGTTGTTTGTTTATAAACTCTATAAACATTTGCAAATCTCATAATCATATATATGGCAATGTTTGATAACACATGTTTTTGTCAATTAAATTCACTGTCATCAGCTGTTTGGGAAACTAACAAATCATGCTACATTTAATGCTATTTCAACTGGTCTCCTGAGTATGTCATATTTGATTAAAAATAGATAAGTTGATTTTTCATTAAGTTTTGCCATGGGCAAGATGTAAATTTGTGCAAATAAATATAAAGGATGTAAATAAACAACATTAACAGATGACACATTTATGTGATATTTAATAAATTAATATATATACACATGCATATGTGTCTAATAAAACAACAAAACTGGGAGTGAAATTATCTATTCATTCATCTTTGCACTGCTGAAAATGCACATATGCCTTCTAACACCTTATAGAATAGCAATTATCAATTTATGGAATTAATCCAGAAAATTTTTCATTATGTAAGCAACCTTTTTTATCTTATAATCCATTATACTACAACTATCCATTCAAATCACCCTCTCTCATTACATTTGTATTTCACAAATGATTTTTATTTACTTGGTGAGCTAGAGACTTAAAATTCCTTGATCTTCACCTCAATGTTATCAGTTCAATACTCAAATACATCTCAGTTGTGATCTGTTTATTTTATTCTATAATGCTCTGTTAATTATTAAATTTTAAAAAATTGAAAATAATAAATTTTTTAAAAAAATTTATTACTGTATAATTATTGTATTAGAAAGTATATAGATATCTTCTTATTTATTTTATGTAAGAGCAATGTGGGAGAAGCAGAAAGATGTCATCACTTCTTGTTTGATTCTTTCATTCTGAATGTCTTATTATGATTTCTTGCAAATGTAATCTAAATACTGCATTGACTAGTTTTTCCCAAGATATTATAAATAAATAGGCATAGTCTCCTATTTTAGGTATGAGCTGCTTTGTTTCACTCTATGTGACAACATTGTCAACAATGATATGCAGAGTGAACAATAGCTCAAAAGAAAGATGCTCTGATAAATTTAAGATTTTCTAGGTGAAATGTCAATCTATTTTGCATTTTTTATTTTTACATATATATGCATTCCTTGTGATAAAACAAATTAGTATTATAAAGGAGTGTGAGATGGGTAGTAGTCTGATCTTTGTGTAGAATGTGATTAAGTCATGTAACATTTTCAAAAAAAGTGTTACTACCTTTTACAGTTATACTCTGAAACTCAAGGCTAATTAAAGAAAGAAATATCATGAAGATTTGCTAGAAGTGTTAAGTAGCAATGGATAATGTATTTCTAGCATCCAAAATATTGCTATATTAATCAGAATTGTACTAATTTTAAAATAGTTGTGATTATTAACATTTGTAACCAGGGAGAAGATAATGTCCACCATTAGTAAAGACTTGAAGGTATTAAAACATATAGTTGCTGAACTGCTTTTAGATCTATATAATTGTTTAAGCAATTTAGCTTGGATTCAGAACTTCAGGCAGATATAAGTTTCAATATTTTAGTTTGACAAGCTAAATGGAACTAGAGATGATTATTGAGTGTCTAACTTCATTTTTTCCCTCTTTGAGTCTCAGCCCTCATTGATGAAAATAGAAGCCAGTAACTGGACTGTGAATAGAGATTTCATATGTATATGATAATTAGTGATTATTCAAAATGGCACTATGTGGCCTTAGATTGGAGAGCTGCTCCTCTAGTATTAATTTTGAAGTACCTATCCCTCTTTATTCTCATTTTAAAAATATTAAAATATGGATCTGTTTTATAAAATATTACTGTTATTAGACATAGTTTTTTACAAAAACTGGACATTCCCAAATATAGTTAAACTAATTTTTTTTTATATTGGTATGTGTTGTATAGTTATACAATATATCTTCAAAAAGCACTTCTGAAATAAAATATTTCTAAACATTTATCTGTCGTCATACTGAAAATCGCTAGAAATGAAAATAATAATTGATTTTAAAACACCTCCAGTCAACATTTCAATAACTATTAACTTTATGAAAAGAATAAAAGATAGTATTTCTTGATCTACACTCCGCTGAAAATATTAATAAATTCAATCTGTTATTTCCATTATTGTTTCTGAATTGTCTATTTTTGTGTTTAGTATGATAACATTCTCAAAATAAAAGAGCTAAAACAATTAGAAGATATGAAGTAAAAAATAAAATTTATTCTTTTTGAGCATTGTCTCCATGCGTAATCAAAGAATAACCATTAGGTTAACATTGTTTATTAAAACATTAAAATTATCAAGAGCAGTAAATCTATTTTTTTACTCTATATCTTCACCCATTATATTCAAATTTATATTTAAACAGCTTCTCCATGAATGTATCAGCCATATCATTTCAAGTCTAATAATTATTTCAGAAATTAAAATCATTTTAAAACGCTGCAAGTCATATGTTTTTTAAACATAATACAATCCACAACAACAAATCGCAATTATAGTCAGAAATGTGTAAATAGGAAATGACAGAGACTTGTCCTTATTCACATTCTAATGCTTTTTATATCTCTTTAACAAAGGTTTATTTACTACATTTAATTCAGTTCTTTTACCTGCTTAATAATGCTTCATTTTTATATATTACATATGTGTTTGTTTAAATATATTCAATGTTCGCTGTTGTTGTGCAGTGATAGAACGGTGGACTCTAGAACTAAAAGTTTCTCTTCTCAGTTCAGCTTCTATCAGCTGAATGCTCAAACTTCGTGTAAATTCTCAGCAATTCAATGTTAATTATCTTTTAATGTATACAAGAGAATAATCTAACTTTCTGAACCATTATACGATTGTAGCAAATAACAACTTGAAAATATCTCTCTGGTGCAATAATTATTTATCCTTCCACAAGGTATTAAAGTCAGTAGAAATCAGTTCCTATCACGTGAGAAGGTGGGGTAATGGAAAAATATGAGCTGTCAACATAAGCATGGGATTTAGGTGTTTGATACATCTCGTTCGTCTGCTAAACTAAGGATGTTTACAATATGCATGCGTAGTGAGAAAAGACTAACGAGTTTCTGCGCTGGTCAGTATAAATGAAACTGAGGAATGTATTAAAGAAAAAAATTTCAAAAGCTGATATATAGATATAATTATTTTTTTAAAAAAGAAAGCAATTCTTCTTTATTTATTACTTATTATCTGAAAAAATTATATGAAGTTTCGTTGTGATTAATTAAACTTCTTTAATTTGTGTAGAACTTTCATGACTATCAATATATTTCAAACAGCAGGCTGTTCTATAATGACTTATTTGTCAAAGAAATATTATCTTGTCCTTCAGAAGTATAATGGATGGTAATTTGATTGCTGTCATTGCTTTAATTTTGTTCTTTCTTTTTAGAAAACGTATTTTTTCAAAGCAATCTTCCTACTGTGTCGGATTGTAATGTTTGTTAGCACATAAATATTTATCTATATTTTGTTCTACTGTCATTAAAACCAATCAATCACTCCTTTTTCCGTTGTAACTCAATTTGCTTCTAATAAATAAAAAAATTAACCAAATTAAATTTACTTAAATTTTGAATTCGGAAAAATTCAACAACGTATATATAAAATATTTTTAGGAGCAGAGCTTTATATTACAGAACTGTCTAGTGTACATTTGAGTATTTGATGAATAGCAGATGGTAGTTCTATTACATTTATATTACATTACTACACAAAGTTCTGGCTTATGACCTTTATCAGTGAGAAAAGACATATGTCAGAAATTATTCTGGCATTATAACGTAATCACCAGTTAAAATTTGGTTTTTCAACTTTGCAATAGATGGCTCTGCAGTGGAGGATTGTTGTGAATTGGGCAAAGAAAATATGATATTCAAAGAGGAGACTTTTGCTATAGTCAGAGAAAATCAATGCAAATTTCAGTCATTTGAAAGGCTGTAATGTATAAATGGACATAAAATTAATCAATACAGCATTAGTATGGTAAACATATAGTGGCTACCTTTTCACAGTATTGTTAAATAGCATTTTTTTTTCACTATGCCCATGCCACCTAATATAGGCTTTAGTATTTAATGGAAGCTATATAATAGTGCTATAAATCCATTTTCCATGCTGGTATCCAGTATCTTCAGAATAGTTTCTAATATGGTGAGCTTTAGAATCTTGGAGCAATGCATTTAAACATTTAGGATCAGATGCACTTTCCCTTGAGCAACCATCTTTTACTTTTTTACTCTCAACCTTCACTAACTTGCTTGTATATATCTGAAACCAATTCAATATCTATATATTAAAGTTTTATATATCTATATATTATGTTGTCCTTAGATGTTTAATAACTGCAAATACCTTTACCTTTTATCCAAGTTTAGTATAAAATCTGGCTATTACTTATGTTAGATGGCATAATAAGAAAAAAATATGTTGCTGAACAGCATTGCTGAAGTCATGTAATGGAGTCAGGTGATGTTTTATCTGTTTTCCAAATGTTGTCAGTAATATTAACAATCCATGCCTTAACAGATTTGGAAAATATCAAGCCAATGCTTATATATAATAATTTTGTACTAACCAATTATTTCATATTTGACAATAGATAGTGATTGTGGCAAGAATAGAAATCATTTCTCCCTTGTAAAGTTTAATGGTTGAAAGCATAGAAAAAGACTTCACTTACATTTGTACCTGAGTAGGGATTTAGGCCAAATAATATCACATATTAGAGTTATCTTCTCTATAAAGATCCAGACTTAGCTGAGTAAGTGATCATTTTATAGTGCTTTGATAGCTCAAAAAAATATTTTAAGAAATTGCACAGAATGGCCAATGAGATTTTCCATTGCACAAAACTAATAGATAGGAAATTTATTTTTGTGGCTTTACATGAGAAATATATAAAGTATAAAAAATATAATAATACTGAAGAAAATTGTTATTTGGTGCAGATATAGGAGCTTTGGATATCATAAAAAGCAATAATTGAGACATGGAATATAGTTTTATGTTGAAATTGAAAGAGCCAAACATGTATTTTTTGAATTTATAATAAAAAATTGTTTATTTTTAATTGTTATAAATTTAATCTCTTTCAAATGACTATCCATTTGATGGAATACACTGGTCTAAACATGGTTTTCATTTTTCAAAGTAGTCCAAAAATACTGCAAAGTGATGCATTTTAATGCTCCTGTCATTTTTTATTCCCAGTTCTAATCCTGCAAAAAAATGAGATAATTTTTTTTTTATTTAAGAGATTTTAAAAAGTTGCATAAAGTGAGATTGATCAAGTACAGCTGATAAATAAGCTGAATCATGCTGGATTTAATTTTAAAATGTTTCACATTCAAGGCTTTAAGAGATCAAACTTTGTGGGAGTGGAGCTTGCACTTTTTTCTTTGTCACAAAACAGGATGATTATGTTTTACCATATTATGTAAATGTCATTAAACATCACATGATCACCATTTCTTATGCTTGCTCATAATTGTTATTAAAACATGCAATACTCTCTATACATATTGTCACTCAGTGCAAGCCAGAGTAATCAATGGCTGCCAGAAAACTTGTGCATAAAATCCCCATTTAGTGCCTACTCATCCAATATCCCCAGACTAGTTTCTGGCTTGTGGTCTTCATCAGTGAGGAGTCTTGGATCTTAGAGCACTGCATCTAGATCTTGCTTGTGGTCTTCATCAGTGAGGAGCCTTGGATCTGAGAGTGCTGCATCTAGATCTTAGGACCCTTGAATCTGAGAGCCCTGCACCTAGATCTTAGGATCCTAAGATCTAGGTGCAGTGCTCTCAGATCCAAGGCTCCTCACTGACAAAGGCCACAAGCCAGAAACTAGTCTGGAATACTGGATGATTAGGCACTAGATTGGGATTTTATGTGCAAGCCTTCTGTAATCCATTGATTACTCAGTCTTCCATTGAGTGGCAATATGTATAGAGAGTTTTTCCTCATGTAAATGTTTCAGAATTTCTAAAATATATATATATATACCTGATCATTACAAACTAAATTTGAGAGAAAAATGTTCTTTGCATCAAAAAAAATCACTGTTTTTTTGACTTTGGACTTCACTTGCAACACTTTTTAAGGATATGGTACTCATACATTTGTGTTTTTATGAGATCAGCTTTCTTGTAATCTGTTTCAAGCATTACAACTTTTTTCCTTGTCGTTTTCTGTAAATGAAAACAGCAATTCACATTATTGAATTTTTCAGTTACTTTAAAAAAAATTGATAAAAATGCAAAATGCACTTTACAAAATAATGTGTTACATGGCATCATGATTTTACACAGCAATGTCATTTGACAGATTGAGGCAGAAGAGTCACTACAAGAAGTATCTAACAGGTGCAGCAAATACTGCAACAGGCATGTAAACCAGAGAAAGATTTCAGCTCATCTCTTCTTAAAGATATTTGGGATAAATTACATTAGAGTAAGAGAAATGTCATGATAAAAGTAATGTAAAAAGGAGAGTCTGTGTTTATATGGAGAATGCAAAATATGGAAAATAAGTTATTGGAATTAACATATCAGGATCAACAAAACAACTTTTATTAAAATGGGATAGGAAAAGAAATTAATCACTACTAGAAAAATGATGTAGTAAAATAAAGTAGAATGTAGGTAACATAGTATACAAAGATTTGAAAGAATGTTGTGCTTACAATGCATCTAAGCATATGTTCTATAGAGAATTTTTTGATTTCAACTGAAATGTAATAAATGTAAATGGAGAAAATCAATAGTGTGTCCCAATAAAATCATGACTGATTCTCTCACCAAACTGCATGCAGTGATCTCTGAATCAGCCTACATGCGCTAGCATGTCAGGGTCACAAGTTACAACATTAAGCTTGAGAGTGTGTTTTGAAGCTTTATAAATGATCTTCAATGCTCTCTCTGTTGAAATGAAATTTTTAAAAACCACTTGAAAACATTCTTGAGACTTATGGCTTCTCTTTCACACACATATTGACCCATTTAAAACAAAATTTAATGCTGATGTATTAATCCATTGAGAATTAAAGTACAAAACATTCCATCACATTAAACATGCTAGAGCTTTAAGTAAACCATTTTGTTTCATAACATGTACTATTTCTGAGAAGTTTGGAGAAAAAATCAGTCACCAGTTATTTTTTCACTGGGTACATTGTGTGTTTATATAAATGTATAATAATCACTAAAAATCAGTCAACATTTAGATAACCCCAATATCAATAATAATCAACAATTTCAAACTGTGGTCCAGGCAATCTCCCTTTAATAATAAAGGTCAAATTCCTTACTACAGAGATTGGAATTATTAATACAAAAAAGCTTAAACAAACCTATTTAAATAGGTAAATATAACCTATTCCGATTGCAGACAAATGTGAATTATAACATTTCAAACTGCAATTATAAATTTCAAATTGCACCCTTGGCAACAGTTTGAAATTGTTGATTGTTATTGATATTTGGATTGTCTAAGTGTTGACTAGTTTTTAATGATTACTTAAAAACCCATTTATTCTAGAGGATTATAACATTTATTATTCAAATATATAATAGTAAGATAAATATGTGTAAAATAAAAATTCATAAATAGTCTACATCCAATGCATTTTTTTTTTCATTGGACTCATCATAATTGTGTATCCTATTTGTCATTTACATAATGATTATTTAACCAAAAAACGTATGACACTTCTAGCTTGTGTTTAACACTACATGCCCTCATCAACCCAATATCATTTGACAATATGAGCAATGAGTAATATTTGACAACCTCTATTTATATTATTTGTTGTGCATTAATTATCCATATTCGCATAAGAGAGTATTAAAAACTGTGTTACTATTATTTAATATATAGTTTTTCCTTACTTATCCTTGGGCTCATTAGTTATCATATCAGTCATAAAGAAATATTAGATAAATTTCAACAAGTTAGATATTTGTAAATTTTAGTTTATTAAATTTACATGTGTATATATTACATATTTGATTTAATATCTTATCTCTTTTCTTTGCACGTATAATTTTAAACATACAAATGTTCAGACATTTATTTTAAAAAATGGTAGAAATGTTATTTTATAAATTGACATTGTTCATGCTTAGCATGCTTTCAGTACAATGTGTACTATAATCATATACTACATTACTATTAATTGGTGGTATTTAAGTACACTTTCTTACATTCTAATTTATTTTAGTTTGTTGTGTAGTTATGTAAATTTTATTTGAAATCTTCTTAGAGAGCCCATTTTTTCAAGATATGGGTGCTGGTATCTTTTTTGTTTTTCATGAATTGATCTTTGCTATGATCCAAGTCTCTTTAATTTTTTTCATTTTATCCTCCCTCTCAGTACAAATGATTTTGCATTAGATAAGTAGAAATTTTGGCCAGGGTATTGTTGTATACAGTGACATACAGTATAAAAGTAGTTTGTTCTCTATACATACTGCCTGCAGCATTATTTTTTAGATATTCACTAAAGTACTAGGTAAGTGGATCAGAAAGTATAACTTGAAATGTGAGTGTGTTTCATACCATTATAGATCAATATTGAATGCTCTATTGGCCATTACACTATCTTGCAAGCTATTTGAAAATGCCAACAGAGATTTTGAATTCTTTCTCTTTCAGCACTTATAAAATAAAGCTTGATTAGAGCTATTGGTAAGCTCCATCTAGTGATTACATATATATATATATATATATATATATATATATATATATATATATATATATATATATTTTAGTATAAAATATATTAATTGATGTAACTAGTATAAAAATTTCTCTTTCTTCTTTTGGTGATTTGATTGGCTGGAGCTGCACTTTGAACAGATTACTCTCTTATATTATTTTAATAAATTTAAGTTTGCTTCTTCCCATATACTAACTCATATCAAAACGTTTAACTTTTTAAAAATTTGACAACACCTTAAAATTTGGTAAAATATTATTAAAAATAATATTTTGTTTTATTTATTTAAAATGATCTTAAAAATTATTTCTATTAAATTTACAGAACCATTTATTCAGTTAAAATTAATTATTAAAAATAAATACAGTAATTACGTATGCGTCTCAATGTAAAAAGAAAAGAGCGCGAATTTAAGGGAAGATCGTCTGTTAGTTTGTTTTTGGTAAAAGAAAGAAAAGAAAATGGTAAAGGCAAATGGTGTAAATTTGATAAGCTTATTTTAAAATAGTTTATAAGTAAACGGATTACCACAAAATTTGCTATAAACGTAAATATAACATAGTGGTAATTAATTATAAGATGAATTGCTAAATTTAAAAGTCTGTTCAAGTCGGCTGGCCAAGTGGATCGAATCACCGGTAATAAATTTTCCAATATTACATTTTTAAAATGTCGGAGCTTCCCAGTTTAAGTTTGAAAGAATTAAATACAGGATTTTGGTATGTTTTGAAATATTTATTATTCTACAATTTGGAAAAATTAAATAAGTATTTTAATTACAGAAGTTTTATGAATATGAAAATTTGTTTTTTAAAAAAGAAGAATTTTAAGTTAAAGTAAAATGTTAAAGTTATCAAAATATTTTAATATTTCCGTTTTTAATTCTAATAAAATATAATATTGATTGATATTTAACTTTACAATGCCAGTAATATTTGCTAGTTAATTTGTTTAACATTTGGATAATAAACATTCTTCAAATAATTAATCAAAGCTATTTTATAATTTTATCATCGGTTTAAAATGAATAAATTAATTGCTGTAATTAGTATTCCTGGATTAACGCGTGGATAAATAAATACTTGCATGGATGTGATAGACTTGGAACACTTTTAATAGAGAAATGTAGAGATTAATAACTTTATGAAAAACATTTTCATTTAAATTCTGCGTATCATGTTTTAAAATTGTTTCATGTTTGGGGAGCCACGCAAAATCGTTAATCTAATATTGCTTATAATAACTAATCAAATGGATAGAATTGCATGTATGGAATTTAACTACAGTTATAGCTATTACCTCGTATACTTATTATTCTACACATCGTACATGGATTCCACGGATCACATTAGGAGTTATAAAATGCTATACAATTCAATTTGTGATACACACATCTGCTAAAATTCATGTATTGAACTATAAATGCTATACATTTAGTTTTATCACACACACACCGTTAAATTTTATATATTTGATGAATAATACATTTATTTAATTTTATCGTTATATGAACTTGCATGTGAAGTTCAAAAGTTATATTTATTAAGTTTAAATTAATAGGGGTTGAATAAAATATTTATTCAAGAGAATAGCACTCGTGAAAAAGCTCAAACAGTATTAAATGAATTCATGAGATGTATCAATCTTTGTGAGATGTTTTGTGAGTCTTTCCAGATTTGTATTCCTATGCCAATATTACTTATATTATATTACACATGTTTATTTTAAGCAAGATAAGTAGTACATTAGTTGTCCTGATTAGCGTAACATTTTATTATGCAAGAACCCACATTTGCTAAAGTGTTAGTGTATTCTGAATAGTCGGAAGAACTGAGGAGGATGATTTTGCACTTTAATGTGAAGTAAATAATAATGTTGTTTTAGAATGTTAAAGGGCTTTAATCTGTGCTGGTGGTTAATCCGCAGATTATTTTAATTGCCATTTTTGTATTTTACACACATTCCTGCGCTGGTGGTTAATCCGCGGAATTGTGTGATTATACGTATTACTTTATGAAGGTGTATAAATCCACCAAAGTGTTTAGTGTTATTTAATTCCTACGTGTAGATGAATACATCCACAGGAATATGTTTGCTTCACAGATATAAGTTGGGCAAAGTATTTTAGTTAATCTGCTAAATCATCTTCTTCATTTGTAAGCATAATTTATCGGTTAGATTATTAAATGGTAGCAGGACATTCTATTCAAGTACTTCATAATAATTAACTGTTGGTTGATTATTATTTACCGGAATGTAAGTTTACATTTTCACTTTATTTAATGATTACATTATAGCTAAATCCTACAGACATAATATTATTTATTATATGATTATAAGTTTACGGTAGGGATTTATTGAATCTGGAAATGACGTTAAATATTTCATGAGTTTGATGCTGAATTTCGTATAATCTCATCAATATTCATTATATTAGATTGAAATAAGGTATGATTAGATTTTAAAACTGTACCTATGAGATGTTATTGAAGAAAGTCAATGGAATTATCATTTATTTATTTTATTTGTTTATTTATGTTTTATTTAGAATATTGAAATTAATTACTTATTGTTCATAAATTTGTAAATAAACGTTGATTTATAATTAAACTTACTGTGCCGTTGCTATGTGTCATTCATAACATCAGAAATCATAAACTTTGGATAGAGCATACATTGAAGAGCATACATTGAATTACATATTATCGTCAACATGATATAAGAGTTTATTAATATTTTTGAGAAAACATTAAGATGCTTTTCGTCTTTGGTAGTTTATGATTGGTAAGGTACAATAAAATCCCATTTACCTTTTCCATCATTGTGGCTTTGCGTAGTTGATTCTAGTATAAAATACAAATTAATTATTAAACTTGTAAACAGATTTACCAAATAATGACATGATTAAATATATTTACTTAACGTTTTTAAATTGTCATTTATCAGTATAATAAGAGTCTCAATGATATAGTAAACTATAAGAAAAAGAACCCAAGTATTTATATTTATTTATTGCAAAGCTTTACCTAGACTAGCATTTGTATTAAAAATCATATAGATGGTTTAAAATTTCATAATCTTATGTAATTCCACAAATTATGCCATCTTGTACATGGTCGGCCATAGGGTCGCATACTATAAAAATCGCAAATTAAGGTTTAAAAGTAATAACATTGCACTTATAATTTGTTTAATGTATTTTATCATACTACTATGATAGGTCTTCGCGGTACACCCTGGCTGCGATTAAATTAAATTGTAAAAAGTTTATGTTAGATCATTAGTTTGGTCTATGGTAAGTTGCTCAAGATGTAGTTGTGGTCTTTGGTGCATAAAATAGATAGCATGATATGCTTTTGGATACAGCTCTTAATAGCTGACAATGTACAGCAGGAATTGATTAGTGATCGAAGTTACAATTCCTAGTGCACTTATATTATGTAATTGGGACCGCACAATCATACGGTTACAATTTTGGCTGCCCAACTACAATTGCCTTCGGTGGCCATTAGCTGGACATGCGAGAAGTTTTGCGGTTACAATTTTGGCGCGCAACGTGGTCGGCTCGATATGTTAGGGTTACAATTTTATCGGCCCGATATGTTGTGGTTACAATTTTGGCGCCACAACGTGAACGGCCCGATATATTGAGGTTATATAGTCATTATAAGTGTGCAATTACAGTTTTTAGCACTTTATAAACAGGCGACTTGATTAATTGATTGTTACAGAGTACAATATGGTAATGTGAACTAAATTAATTAATGATTGTTGATTACAATTTTAATTTCCCATATTACAAGAATATTATCATGTGACAAATGCTCTACAATGGTGATAAAATATTGTATGTTTTATTGCTATATGTTTCTCCAAATTACTTATATAGATTTCTGATGACCATAGCAATCGTATTCCAGGATATACCAATATTTATGATTGAATTGGGAGAAGTTGAAATTATCAAGGGTTGATAAAGTAGTTGTTGTAATACTGTAAATATTTGAAGTGGGGGTTCAGATTACTTTAGTGTGAATGTGATATATACCATCTGGGATAAATTATTGGTGGTGAAGATTTAGTGGTTGGTCGGCTTGAACAAGATTTTCATTGATTATTGTTATTAAAACACATATTTTAGGAAAGTAAAAATTTGGTTTCACAAAATATTGAAATAGTTGTTATAAAATACTCAAAATGAGTGATTCTGAAGAACTTAATTATCCTGAGAGAACTCAAGAAGTTCCTGATTTTGATTTCCAACAACGGTTTATGATAATGCTTCAACGCATAGAGATTGGAATGAATGAACAGTCTAAAAAATTAAATGAACAATCTCTTTCCCAAAAAGAGATGTTAGAGTCTCACAAAGAGATGACTGAAAAATTAAATGAACAGTCTCTTTCTCAAAAAGAAATGACTAAAAAATTAAATGAACAGACTGAAAAATTGAATGAACAGTCTATTTCTCAAAAAGAGATGACTGAAAAATTGAATGAACAGTCTGAAAAGTTAGATAGTTTTGAGAATAAAATGGCTGAAGTTCAGGAATTTGTGAAAGAAAAAATAGAAGCTGCTAGAGTAAAAACAGTAGAGGAATTTAATCAAAAATTTCAATCCTTAGAGAGTAGTTGTAAGGCAGCTAAAGGGGAGTCCGATATTAAATTAGAAGAAATTAAGGCTAATTTCTTCGATTATAAAAAGCACTTAGAAGTTCAGATAGAAGAAATTGGAAATAAGTTTATAACCCACGAGGAGAATGTAGACACTAAACTGAAGGTGCTTGATGTGGCAATGGAAGACTCAAGGAGTCAGTTGGCACAAATAGTTAGTGAAATGAACTATAAAATTCAAGAAGTAGAGTCTCAATCTGCTAAATCTATTGATAAAATTAAAACTGAAATGGAATTTAAACTTCAGAATATGAATGAGAGTCATTCAACTTTTGAACAAGGCACATTTAAATCCATGAGTGAATCTGTAACAGAGAGCAGAGCAGAATTGGGTAGTATTAAAAAGATTTTGGAAGAAACTATCAATAGGTCTAAAGTAGAAAATAAAGAATTAAAAAAGACTAATGCTAAATTTAGTGGAGATTTAGAAATGATGCAAATAGAGTGGAAGGAAATGAGGGATAAATGTCAAGAGTGGCCAAATGAATCAAATGAGTTTAAAGAAGGGCAGAAACTAGAGGCAATGATTGAAAATCTTCAGCTGAAAGTGTTAGAAATTCAAAAGGCTCAAGAGAAAAATGATAATTTCATTGGTCAAAACACCAAGTATTATGTGGATGGGACAGAGACCTCTGTTAAAGAAGTAGTTGTATCAGATGGTAATTTTACTGGTATCCGCACAACTCCCATTCTCCAAAAACCATTAGGAATTGAATCTGTAGCCAATGATGTCAAGAACACAGATATGTCTATGGGTGGATCTACAGCTCTTAAATTTCTAAAGATTAAGCCATTTAAAGGGGAGTATTTGGAAAACCCTTTAGAATTTCTTCAAAATCTGGAGGAATTGTTTACTTTATGCGCATTTTCAGAAAGAGAAAAACTGGCTATCTCCAGCAACCATCTTTATGCTGCTGCAAAAGATTGGTGGCAGTCTTTGTTTGATTGTCCTCAAACATATGGAGATTTTAAACATTTAATAATGTCAAGTTTCTGGGGTGAGGATCGTCAGGATAACATGCGTTATCAAATCACTCGAGAAAAGTATAATGCTAATAAAGGTAGCTATACTCAATTTTTTCGTGGACAGGTGGTCAAACTTAAAACTTTAACTGCTTTCCCATTATCTGAGCATCATATAGTCAGGATCTTAAGACATAACTTACCTCGACAGATTGAACAAGTTTTGATTGCTGCAGATAAGTATACAATTGATGAGGTGTCAGAGATCTTAGATGCACTTGAGACAAGTGAATGTGACCTGGAAAACAGATATAGAGGTGGAAAGGAGGCTAGAGCTTCTCATAACTGTTCCATTGCTAATGTTAATGTTGCTCCAATAAGAAGTCCTTATCGTGATAAAAGATACGAGAGTAGGAGTCGTAGTTATAAACGACCAAAATTTTATAATAGAGTTAATGGTCAACCTAGTCTAATTAATAAGACCCAAGATAGAAATCAACCTTCTGTTAGTGGAATTAAACCACCTCACACAAAGGATATTAAAACAAATGTTAAAAGTAGTACATTAAACTAGAAAGGGCCTCATGGAAAAGTTCCTCATGTTAGCAACTTAAAGAAAAACGAATTTAGAAAATTTTTAAGCTTATATAATGGACCTTTCATGATTGAAAGCCAGGTGGGAGAGAATGCATTTATGCTCTCAACCCCTGAAGGAATCCGAGGCACCTACAATGCACGTAGTTTGAAACCTGTACCTTTAATAAATTAGGGAATTTATATCGTGTAAATGTTATATCATATTCAGATTGATGATAAATTATAGATAGGATAATAAAAATAGTAACTTATGATGTATCTTAGTAGAATTTGATTAAATGGAATTCTAAAGAAAGATAATTTTTTTCCGTAGGGGGGTGTAAACTGTAACCATATATTTTAGTATAAAATATATTAATTGATGTAACTAGTATAAAAATTTCTCTTTCTTCTTTTGGTGATTTGATTGGCTTGAGCTGCACTTTGAACAGATTACTCTCTTATATTATTTTAATAAATTTAAGTTTGCTTCTTCCCATATACTAACTCATATCAAAACGTTTAACTTTTTAAAAATTTGACAACACATTAAATTTGGTAAAATATTATTAAAAATAATATTTTGTTTTATTTGTTTAAAATGATCTTAAAAATTATTTCTATTAAATTTACAGAACCATTTATTCAGTTAAAATTAATTATTAAAAATAAATACAGTAATTACGTATGCGTCTCAATGTAAAAAGAAAAAAGCGCGAATTTAAGGGAAGATCGTCTGTTAGTTTGTTTTTGGTAAAAGAAAGAAAAGAAAATGGTAAAGGCAAATGGTGTAAATTTGATAAGCTTATTTTAAAATAGTTAATAAGTAAACGGATTACCACAAAATTTGCTATAAACGTAAATATAACATAGTGGTAATTAATTATAAGATGAATTGCTAAATTTAAAAGTCTGTTCAAGTCGGCTGGCCAAGTGGATCGAATCACCGGTAATAAATTTTCCAATATTACATTTTTAAAATGTCGGAGCTTCCCAGTTTAAGTTTGAAAGAATTAAATACAGGATTTTGGTATGTTTTGAAATATTTATTATTCTACAATTTGGAAAAATTAAATAAGTATTTTAATTACAGAAGTTTTATGAATATGAAAATTTGTTTTTTAAAAAAGAAGAATTTTAAGTTAAAGTAAAATGTTAAAGCTATCAAAATATTTTAATATTTCCGTTTTTAATTCTAATAAAATATAATATTGATTGATATTTAACTTTACAATGCCAGTAATATTTGCTAGTTAATTTGTTTAACATTTGGATAATAAACATTCTTCAAATAATTAATCAAAGCTATTTTATAATTTTATCGTCGGTTTAAAATGAATAAATTAATTGCTGTAATTAGTATTCCTGGATTAACGCGTGGATAAATAAATACTTGCATGGATGTGATAAACTTGGAACACTTTTAATAGAGAAATGTAGAGATTAATAACTTTATGAAAAACATTTTCATTTAAATTCTGCGTATCATGTTTTAAAATTGTTTCATGTTTGGGGAGCCACGCAAAATCGTTAATCTAATATTGCTTATAATAACTAATCAAATGGATAGAATTGCATGTATGGAATTTAACTACAGTTATAGCTATTACCTCGTATACTTATTATTCTACACATCGTACATGGATTCCACGGATCACATTAGGAGTTATAAAATGCTATACAATTCAATTTGTGATACACACATCTGCTAAAATTCATGTATTGAACTATAAATGCTATACATTTAGTTTTATCACACACACACCGTTAAATTTTATGTATTTGATGAATAATACATTATTTAATTTTATCGTTATATGAACTTGCATGTGAAGTTCAAAAGTTATATTTATTAAGTTTAAATTAATAGGGGTTGAATAAAATATTTATTCAAGAGAATAGCGCTCGTGAAAAAGCTTGAAAAGTATTAAATGAATTCATGAGATGTATCAATCTTTGTGAGATGTTTTGTGAGTCTTTCCAGATTTATATTCCTATGCCAATATTACTTATATTATATTACACATGTTTATTTTAAGCAAGATAAGTAGTACATTAGTTGTCCTGATTAGCGTAACATTTTATTATGCAAGAACCCACATTTGCTAAAGTGTTAGTGTATTCTGAATAGTCGGAAGAACTGAGGAGGATGATTTTGCACTTTAATGTGAAGTAAATAATAATGTTGTTTTAGAATGTTAAAGGGCTTTAATCTGTGCTGGTGGTTAATCCGCAGATTATTTTAATTGCCATTTTTGTATTTTACACACATTCCTGCGCTGGTGGTTAATCCGCGGAATTGTGTGATTATACGTATTACTTTATGAAGGTGTATAAATCCACCAAAGTGTTTAGTGTTATTTAATTCCTACGTGTAGATGAATACATCCACAGGAATATGTTTGCTTCACAGATATAAGTTGGGCAAAGTATTTTAGTTAATCTGCTAAATCATCTTCTTCATTTGTAAGCATAATTTATCGGTTAGATTATTAAATGGTAGCAGGACATTCTATTCAAGTACTTCATAATAATTAACTGTTGGTTGATTATTATTAACCGGAACGTAAGTTTAAATTTTCACTTTATTTAATGATTACATTATAGCTAAATCCTACAGACATAATATTATTTATTATATGATTATAAGTTTACGGTAGGGATTTATTGAATCTGGAAATGACGTTAAATATTTTATGAGTTTGATGTTGAATTTCGTATAATCTCATCAATATTCATTATATTAGATTGAAATAAGGTATGATTAGATTTTAAAACTGTACCTATGAGATGTTATTGAAGAAAGTCAATGGAATTATCATTTATTTATTTTATTTGTTTATTTATGTTTTATTTAGAATATTGAAATTAATTACTTATTGTTCATAAATTTGTAAATAAACGTTGATTTATAATTAAACTTACTGTGCCGTTGCTATGTGTCATTCATAACATCAGAAATCATAAATTTTGGATAGAGCATACATTGAAGAGCATACATTGAATTACATATTATCGTCAACATGATATAAGAGTTTATTAATATTTTTGAGAAAACATTAAGATGCTTTTCGTCTTTGGTAGTTTATGATTGGTAAGGTACAATAAAATCCCATTTACCTTTTCCATCATTGTGGCTTTGCGTAGTTGATTCTAGTATAAAATACAAATTAATTATTAAACTTGTAAACAGATTTACCAAATAATGACATGATTAAATATATTTACTTAACGTTTTTAAATTGTCATTTGTCAGTATAATAAGAGTCTCAATGATATAGTAAACTATAAGAAAAAGAACCCAAGTAGTTATATTTATTTATTGCAAAGCTTTACCTAGACTAGCATTTGTATTAAAAATCATATAGATGGTTTAAAATTTCATAATCTTATGTAATTCCACAAATTATGTCATCTTGTACATGGTCGGCCATAGGGTCGCATACTATAAAAATCGCAAATTAAAGTTTAAAAGTAATAACATTGCACTTATAATTTGTTTAATGTATTTTATCATACTACTATGATAGGTCTTCGCGGTACATCCTGGCTGCAATTAAATTAAATTGTAAAAAGTTTATGTTAGATCATTAGTTTGGTCTATGGTAAGTTGCTCAAGATGTAGTTGTGGTCTTTGGTGCATAAAATAGATAGCATGATATGCTTTTGGATACAGCTCTTAATAGCTGACAATGTACAGCAGGAATTGATTAGTGATCGAAGTTACAATTCCTAGTGCACTTATATTACGTAATTGGGACCGCACAATCATACGGTTACAATTTTGGCTGCCCAACTACAATTGCCTTCGGTGGCCATTAGCTGGACATGCGAGAAGTTTTGAGGTTACAATATATATATATATATTACATGAATACAATAATGTCACAGTCTTTTTGGACATTTAAAGCTATCTATATACTACATTGTAATAATAAAAACTCCAATAGTATGGTTTTGAACCCATAACCAATAATATACATAATCATATACATGTATACATAATGAGATCTTAAGATATATACTATAAACTTTGATTCAAATAAATAATAAGTTAAATTGTTATTAAACTTCAAATAAAAATTTAATTCAAATATATAATAATATTAACCAATGTGATGATGATGATTTATAATTTAAAAATATAAGTACTCCCAAAAATATTTTATTTGTTTATAAATTTCAATATAAAGAAAGTCAAAGGTGCCAAAGCTCCTAGAAAAAAGTTTACTTTTGGAAAAGTTTTTTAAAAGAACAATCAACATCAAATATTACCATCATCCTAGCATGTTTCCCCAATGGATTACATGATTTTTCAGGGCTATTGATATTAACTAGAATATGAATGGAAAAAGCGTAGATATTTGGATTGAGTTACAAACACAAATGATATGGATGAATAAAAAATATATTTAACAATTTATTAATAATAAATAAATAAAACGGTTGCATATATATACTCGCAACTATCCACATAGATGCAAAAATATTAAATATTATAGTAACAAAAGTTTAAGGCCTTATAATGATGAAATCTTACCACATTAAATAGTGAAATATTCACTAACTATGGTTTTATAACATTTTTTAAATATTTTACTTTTGTCTTCCTTAGTTTTCCTGATGATGTTCTTTTCCTTGAACAATGGTTATGTTAGAGAGAGTAAATATAGCAGCACTGGTGATGTATAATATATATATATATATATATATATATATATATATATATATATATATATATATATAGGTCTTTATACAACACTATCCATTTCTTCTTCCACAGCATTATAGAAGCATTGCCCAAACTGGTTTTTCAAGTTTCACCACTAATTTTTGGATTAGACTGCATTTTCCAGGCATTTTGACTGGTGTGGGTGGTGTTTGTTTACCTGGCCACACATAGTATATAGGTTTTTTAAAAAATAAAGTCATCATACCGATTGTTAATAGTAATAATCAGCCATTAAGTTAATGCTCATGCGCTTTGTAGATTTTTAACTATAAATGAATACTCTCTCTTTCCAAACACAAGATCAAGTCTTTGTGAAAAGATAGAATGAATCCATCTACCCTTTCAAGCTAAACATTTAAGTACGGGCAAATCTTAAGCATTTGAAAATGAGAGCATGAAAATATTACATAATCATTTTAAATTCCCTTTATTATGCCTGAATGAATGACGCTTTCGAAATTTACTAGAATTTGTGATACATCATTTTTAGTTGAAATTAAACATATATAAATAAGCATTTATTTTATATAGCATGATGGTTTTAAATTGTATTCATAATGGCTGATTATTACTATTTATAGTTTAAAAACATCACACTATATAAAATAAATGCTTATTTATATACTGATTGTTATAACTGGAGTATTTAAAAATATTTGAAAAACAGTCTGCAAAATATAACTGTCCAAGTCATGGTTGATCATTGAAATGCTACTTCAAAAGTAGACTCTGAAATTGTAATACTGATAACAATAATCATAATGCCTAGCTAATTGTTTCCAGTCTATTTGATATTCATATTGCTTGTTTTCAGTCATATTGATATTGTTAAAACAACATAGTTTGTAAACAACATATATGCCACCAGGTTTGGGATATATGACTTGTTTTATTACAACAACTGAGCTATTCTGATAAAGGTGACAGATAATAGAAATTTATATATTTATATATGAGGATTGATTTAAATCCTTCTGAGTCCTTCAATTTTTTTTAAGAACAAGATTAATTAGAGGCTTCCATACATTGTGTATTACCTCATTGGATTGACTTATATGATTATTTTCCATTGCCGTATGAGCAGCTTCCTTGAATTTTTTCCTTTGCACATTTTTCTCTATTCAATATTTTTGTATTTTCCCAATTAAACATATGGTCACTAGTTCAAACACAGTCTACTACAGCAGACACATCTGTTTTTCTCTTTTAATCATTAGTTTGTGTTTTTTCAATTGCTGTTCAACAGGATGACAATGATTTGGAAAGTGGAAAAAATTATATAGAATAAACTGTCATGAAGAATGATTATCCATCAGAGATCATCAAGAATACGTTTAAAAGACAACAAAGAGACACCACAGGAAAAAACAATTATTTGAACTGTAGTGTATCCATATATACCAGGAATAGCAGAGAAATTAAAGAAAATATGCAGTCAATATAACATTAGAACAGCTTTTCAAAGCTGTACCACACTTTGAGAAATTCTTACTTATACCAAGCTTAAACCTGTAGTGCTGAAGAACAAAAACTGCATCTATGAAATATTATGTGAATATAGCAAAAAACATATTGATAAGACCTGTCACCCTGTTGAACATAAAATAAAAGAACATAAAATAATAGTTAAAAGAGAAAAAACAGATAAGTATACAGTAGAAGACCAAGCATGTACTAATGACCATATGTTTAATTGGAAAAATACAAACATATTAACCCAGTGTGACAATACACAATGTATGGAAGCTTCTAATTAATCTTGCTCTTAGAAAAAATCCTCTAATTATAAAAAAAATTGAAGGACTCATGAGGATTTGAACCAACCCTCAATTTTTACTATATGTTGCCTTTGACAGACTAGCTCAGTTGGTTGGAGTATTTGTCTTAAATTTGGTATTTGAAAATCTAAAAGTGTAGTTCTACTATGTGAATATTGTCACTGGTCAGGCCAGTAACACCTACAGAAGAGAGAAGAGTAAAGATACTCAAAATGTTACGTAATTACTAAACTATGCTGTCTATTTGTGTGATGTTGCTAACAAGTTGTTTGTACTTGAAAAGTTTAAATAATGCTTAAAATTTTTTATACATTCAACATTTGTTGATAGATGATGGAAGTAGTCCAAAATATTATCATATCTATGTCTTTTTTTTATCTCTTTATTTACATGCCTTAACATAGAAAAAGGAAAATTTGTTGCCAACTTTTAAATGTTTAATTATAATTTCTGAAATATTAATTAGAAAAATTTAATTTTATATTTAGCTTTGCCATTCAGTTTTACTATGAAATGGAAAGGTTTCTTAATTAAAACTTTCATTTGAAGAACAAACTAAACAAGGTTCAAATTTAGATTTTTACAAAAAAAAAATACTCAATTCAAATTCATTCTCATATCAAAAACATTTTCCTTCTTCCTTTACAATGTAGTTTATCATTATTATTTCACATATTACAAAGTAAAGGTATAAAATATGCTCAAATGTTTGAACTAATCTTTTTAATATTTTTAGCATTTTACTTAAGTGATATGCATGTATTCACACACCCATGCAAATGGCAGTTTGTGTATATTTTTAAACAGTTTTCATGTATTTTTATTAAATACATTTTCCCCTATACCATTGTAGCATAATTATTGTTATAGCTACCACATATATAGTCAATTAAATATTTCCATGGATTGTTATTATAATAAAAAATAAAAATGAGGAGATAGAGAGATAATATTCACGTAATCAAAAGTTAATGGTTATTTCTGTTTATATGGATATTATCACCTCAACTCTATTCTTTATTATAATAACAACACGTGGAAATATTTAATTCATCATATACAGCTTCCTGGAAAAGCTTAAATATTATCGTTATTATAATAAAGAATAGAAATGAGGAGATAATATCCATGTAATCAAAGGTTTATAGTTATTTCCATTTACATGGAGATTCTTTCCTAATTTCTATTCTGTATTATGATAAATTAATTCATGAAATATTTAATTCAGCATATACAATTTCCTGGAGAAGTTTAAATATTATTTGCAGAAAGGTCAAGAAACATGCTATTCTTTTGCATTCTCACACCTATAAAAATAGTTTTCTGAGTTTAAATCCATATAAAAATTTGGATTTAAAGTAAAAAAAAGTCCCTTTTATTCCAATAAAATCTCAAACAAAAGAGCTATTAAAGTTTAATAAAAAAACTGGTTTGGCCTCAGGGTTTATCAATTAGTAGAAATTGCATTTCTTAGATAACATTAAAGGTTATTTCTATTTACATGCATATTATCTCCTCATTTCTATTCTTTATTATATATATATATAATCATCTGAATTATTTTTTTTGAGATCTAACAGAAAAGCAATTGTGGAGTGATGCATGTAAGAAATAACAATGATAGAAAATAAAATACATATATGAGAAAATAAAGAGGTGTTATTAACATCATTGAAAGAATTAAGAGGCTGAAGAGAAGTTGGACTTGATCTATTTTTAGAAGAGATAATAGATGGACAGTTAAATTTTTAAACTGGATTTCAAGAGATTGTAAAAGACTAGAAAGAGACCACATGTAAAATGGATGAACAAAATAAGGAAATGTTTTAGAGTTGTGTGGAGAAGAAAAACTAGAGATTGAAAAATATGTATCAAACTTGGAGATACTTTCATTCTGCAGTGGATAAATACTGAATTGAAAATGATGATAATGATATACTATGGACCTGTCTTATATGATAGTCTTTTAATTAGCATATTTTATATTTATATCATGTCTTTTTCTGCATTCATTTTTTATAGAAACATATCTTGTCCAATCACAGCTCTTTGGATGCATTCTATGCTTAGTTGTATCTTCTCACTTCAAAACATATCTAACCTTTTGAGTGTATTTAATATGATCACAAAACGTATATTTAACTAAGAGATAGATTTATTAATGATTTTAATTAACTCCTTTAATCTTTCCAATGTAGCTGCAGATTTGAATTATTAAATATGTGTTTTATAGTTTGTGTTTGATACATCTACACTGTCAACTCTATTTATGAAATTTATGAAAACAATGACTTTGGTTTGTCCTCAATCTATTTACGAGATCTTACTGATGTGCCCACTAACACCTAGGAAGATCAAATTCATCTAACGTGGGTGTTATTATCTGGAATAAAGAAATTTTTCAGAACTTTATAGGAAGTCCATTATATTGTCATAATTCTTTAATTTTAAATTTTTGGTTGAGAAAGAGGATCTTGATTTGAGATGAGTCTGCAGTGATAAAACTATATATTTTGTTATTGTATTTAATTGCTTTTATGTGAAGTATATTCTTTTCTGATATTTGTTGGAGAAATATATTAAAGAACAGAAATCCACAGCAAGATATTAGGCTTGAATGTTCTTGTAATATTTAATTCACTATTAAAAAGTTTAATTTGGGATTTTTTTTCTCCAAATAGGTACACAGTGTTATCTGCAGAATATGTTAGTGCTAACAAAGCTTTCATAACGTGCTTTCGTCAGAACCTCATGTAGCACCTGTCATTTTCAAGGAGATTATTCCTGAAAATTTTTTAGATATACATTTTAGATAAATTAGGTAAATAAGTTTGGCTATGATCCAAGATTATCTATTGTTGAAATATTAGAGTCATATCACAAAATGTTTTACTGTTATTTTAATAAAAAAATTGTAAACCAAATGGAATTTTTCTCATGAAAATCTTGGTTAGGTTTATCTTAGAATCCATTGAAGATTTGCACCAAAATACATACATAAGCTACTATTAAATGAGTATGGCCTTTTTAACTTGAAGAAAAAATCTGCTCTATAAATAATTTTTGCAATGCATATAAAAAAACTAATCCATGAACCATAAATATGTCAACTTATAGAGCATGCTGGCTTATTTTTTTATTTGATTAATATTTTGTAATGCTGACATCTAACTTTGTCAGTAGAAAACTTTTTGAAATACTTCAATGCTGTGTCTAATTACAGCTCTCCATTATATTCTATTCTTTTCCATATCTGACCAATGGAAGCAATCAACATAGCATCTTTTTAGAATGTCATTGAATAGTCATTATAACATAAATGGGTCTACTTCTGTCACAATAGCATGCTCATGTTCGCCATAAAAACCATTTTAGGAAGCCTTACAAGAATCATTCATTTTACATTTCTAATTTAATAAAGATGTGATTTTATGATAATGAACTGTATATGATACCATTCAGCAATTTGAAGAACATATTGATTGGTTTTAGATATTGCCACTATATTTTTATTTTTATTAAACATTTTTAAAAATAACTTCTCTAATGCCTTTATATTGTATTGATAAGATGTCCAAGTCTTACTTCCATACAACTAAATATATAAAATAATTCTTTCAGTGTAATAGAATTTTCTTTTAATTTATTAAAAACCATAGCACCTTGGATTCTTTGTTGTATCTCAACATCTGATACCATATTTCTATTTATAAAACTATCAAGTATTTAAATTGATTTGCAACCATCCAAGCTAAAAGTTGGCTGAGGGTTTTTCAATCATCATTGAGTTATAAAGAAATTGAGTTATCTGAATATTATTGAACTAAAGTCTTCACATGTTGCATTCAAAATATTAAGTACTTTTTGTAAATCAATTCTTTATCACTAGTAGCATAATTCTTCCTAGAATTGTAAATCACTTCTTATCACTAATAGCATAATTGTTTTTAGAATTTGTGGATCCCAGAGAGAAAATGGATATTATTGAAAAAAATATGTTGCAAACAATGAAACACACAACTCTTTGAAACATTTAGGTTTGGCAGAAAATTATTTTAATAAAATTGTAAAGTAAGAACTTTTTCAGATATTGACTTTACATGCAATTTCCGGACAATCTTCACTAATCAAGTGTACTAGAGATGTTAAGCACATAAATCTTCATGACAGTACTTGCCATGTGTATTAGAGATACTAAATATCTAAGTCTTCATGTCATATCATGACAATTTATGATTTTCATACCTTTACTTACCTGATGAGTGAAAGGTGTTTATAAAATCAATGCTTAGTGAGAAAAAGCAGTCAGATATATTTTGGTGGATAGTTGCAATATAATGAAGATTAAATGAGTGATGCATTAATAAAAAAAATTTTAATGATCCCAATGTTTATAATTTTAAATTTACGATAAATTACAGTCATTTATTTTTCTGAGTCTTATATTCCAAAATTATTTAATACATTGTTCATGTACAATTAACAATAAATAACTGGTAGGTCTATTTCTTTGCTTGTTTATAAAAAAAATTGACCACTAAAAGTGACAAAGCAGACCAGTGTTGCATGACCTTGAACTCTGGAGTCTCACACTACCATAAATCTAACAGCGTATAGCTAATAGAAATATCAAATTGACAATATATTTTCATGGAAGTTTTTAGGTATTTTTTTTTGTAATTGTCATATTGCTCCATACTTACAAACAATGGATTAATCCAGATTTCAACATATCTTGATTGGATTGAGCATTCATCACTATGGGCAATGTGTATACAGATATATATAGATATATATATGATGGCAAGAATGGGATAATAGGCAATGATTCTCACTGAATTTGAATGTTTTCATTATGGATGGTTTGGCAAAAAATGGTCAGTCCATTTTTAGGCAAGGTCAGAGAAGTACCATCACGAAGTTGAAAGGCAGAACACACTTTATCCCAGAGATAACATCTGTCATAAAGCTGAATAGAAGTATATACACCATATTTTATATAATAAATTTAGCATCATACAAAATAGCCTTGAAACATGAATATTTGCAACTAATAAATGTGAAATTTATTTGTCAGCAAATAAAATATCATGTACTAATAAAAATGTAGCTATTTTCAAAATCAGTATTTTTCAGGTTACATTTTGACTATTACCAATTTGATTTCACTCATTAATTTTCTATAATAGTAGCAGAGTTTCAAAAATATGTTTGAAAACTATAAGTGAGGTGAGGTAGTGGTAGAATGACGAATTCTTGAGTTCAAGATCCATAAGTTATGGCCCAGTTGTAGCATTTCTCTTTACTGAATTTATTGTGAACATCCTAACTATAACCTATTCAGTTACTTTTTTATGCTGAAAATTTGATACTATTACTGTTCTAATTAATGTACTTAATTTTTGCAAAAGGCTAAAGTCCATAATCCTGCAGCTTTGGGAAAGTACACTGCATTCCTGTTTCTAAGAGAGATAATATGTATATATATTGAAACAAAAATGCTGTTTCATGTGTGTATTTATTCTAAGAGCTAGTTACCCTCCCACCTTAAAAAACAGCAGATGTATAAAAAAGTCGATCTTATATTTTTTCTAGAAAAATATAGCAAAAAGTTTAGTTTATGACATTACAAGAAAATCATTATTTTCTGTAACTGGAGAAAAGAAAATAATAAAGATAAATCATTATTGATTTTATAGTTTTAAATTAGAATATAATTTAAATATATCACTCATATTTATTTAAAGCTGGCATTTATTAAAAAGATTACATTTTTAATTTTTGGAACGTTGTTTTTGAATAAAGTGTGATAACAGCTTGAGGCAGTCTTATTAAATTGGAAAACATAGCTTAAACCTTATGCTTTCTTATCTTTGCCACGAAAAGGATTGTCCAGTTGTTAAGAAGATAGCAAACCAGGTACATTGGGATAGGCTGTTTAATCAATCCAAGAATCAGAATATATATAGTTGAGTTGCAAGTCAGAGCAGATTTTTAAAAGGTTTTTTCAAAGAGATTTTTAGGAGATCAAATAGTTATTTTTTTTTCAAAGAGCTATTTTTCAAGTAGATGTTAAAGAAGAATTAAAAAAAAAAGGTTTTAATTTTAAAAAGATATTAAGAACAGTTAAAGAACCACTATTAATGATGGAAAAAGAAAACATTATTAAGGAAAACATAATGATGGAAGGCTAACAGTAACAGCTTTTCCTCTCCATCTCCTGCCATGTTTCTCCAAGATTTGCCTGGATGATCATCATGAAAGGGAATAATGCCATTCAGCATAAATAAAATGACCCCTTTTTGAAGGGACAAACTGGTTATAAGGAAGGTAACAATTTTATCAATATTTAATACTTATATGGGTTTATAAAAGACAAACAAAATGTCTTTCTTAGAAATTAAAAAAAAAATAATTATGAATAAAAATAGCTACGTAAAAACACGTTTATTAATAATAAATTATAAATGCCAGATGTCTTAAATGTCAATCAAAAGGCATTTTAATCAATATTTATATGTGTTTATAAAAGATAAAACAAAACATCTTTCTTAAAAAAGGAAAAAGAAAATTATGAACAAATTTAGCTATGGAAATATGTTTTATTGAAGATAAATTATAAATACTAAAATACCTATAATCAAAATGCATTTTTAATAAGGCTTGACTTCTCATCTACAGATACATTTGAATTAAAATAAATTATAAAAAAAACGAATACTTATAATGATTGATATTATTGATTTACAAATAAGTATACCTAGAAGAGCCAGAAATACTGAGTTATTACAGATAACTCTAACTGGCTAATAAATAAATGCAGCTACGGATCAACTTATATGAAAAGATATACATCTATTGCAGGCCAAATAATAATGGTTATGCAATATCACTAAATAAAAATTACAAATGCTTACAGGCACCTTGATGGTATATAAATAAAAATAATGAAATACTATATGGATTATAAATGCTTACCTGCATATTGGTATTATATGAAGAAAGTAATGAAACTTATGCACCTAGATGCACATTTACACTGACTGTACTATGGATAGTCCACAAACCAAGAATTGTTCACATTACCTGTTTGATAAATAAAATAAAATAATGAAGTACTATAAAAATTACAAATGCTTACATGAATCTTGATTGTATACAAAGAAAATAATGAAACTTATAAGCACCAATGTACATTGATACTTGACTGAATTATAGAAATCTTACAGATCTGGAATAGCTCATCTTACCTATTCACATACCTAAAAGGGATGTACAGATATGGAATAAAGAGTGGAAAAATATTCATGCAGTATTGGTAGATGTCTACTAGATAAAAGACCCTTTGAATTCTTTACCTAAGATAAATCAAAATGAACCTTCATTTTAAATGAAGGATGAACTTTATTAGAATGACTTGTAAATGAACTATTGATCAACAAACTGCTTCTAACCTTTTCATAAATGAACTGAAAATGAGTCATCACATGGATATGAATGAACTTTATTAGAAGGACTTGCAAATTAATTTGTTAAATAAAATTGTTGTTACCTAAAATTAATGTTAGTTATCCAGTTGTTCAATTCTATTTTGTTTTTCTTGCATCACTCATCATTCAGTGCACTTGTTCATGAGAATCTCATGCCTCCTGAGCTACGTCTGGCATAACTAGACCTAGGTAAGTCAGGTTGTAGTGAGATGGAACTCTAGTGGTGCTGCTTGGAAAACCAAACATAGAAATGTCTAGATGCTTTCAGCCTCTATGGTGCTACATCCTCTGATGAGCAGGAAATATTGTTGTAAGGGGGTTAACATCTGCATTGGGGAATGACAATTGATAGTTCCTTCCTGCAACATGCTCAGCAGGAAATTGTTACAAATGAAGTAATAAAAGGGTTGTACGGGTCCAGTTACAATATATATATATATATATATATATATATTGTAACCAGTTGGGTTACATGGCATACAATAATATAGTGTGTGTACAAATATATATAAAGTTGAAAAAAAGTAGAAATAAACCCAGACAAAAATTTTAGTAGATATTTTCTACTTTTCTGGAATAAAATAATCATAGCAAAAGAATTAAATAATTTTGGATTTAAAATAAAATTTCATTTTGAAATAAATAGTTAAAAAGGTCTAAATAAATTAATATTGTATTCTGATTTTGAATTTAAAAACAAGCACGTTTCTGATAATTGTAAAAATTTCTATTATTTATTTTTGAAGTCTTTTAATTAATTCTCTTTCTAAGTAAAAACATGTAGAGTACACCTTTGGTAAAATTTCAAAATTGCTTCCAAAAGTAGCTTGAAAAGTAATTTGAAAAGACTAAAATTGATTTTAATCAAGGTAAGGATTAGACTGAAAAGTTTTCAAACAAGGTGTTTTTATCACCACAGATGACTCTTATAAAAAGGGCTGATAAAATATCAGTTCAGTTGGCCTTAATTTTTTTGAGAAGCAGTGGCCAAATTGGCCAGCTGCAAGAGTTTGGCTAATTTTTTTGATTAGTTGTTTGCTGGTTAGCAGAGATGATTTCCAGAGCTATACAGATAGCTTCCCATGAAGATATAGCTAAATCAAGACAAGCAGGCAGCTGCTGCTGATTCACTATACTGGAGTTTTGAACTTAGAAGGAAGACCCACTTCTCTGTCTCTAAAGCCTTAAATGTGGACAAAACAGTTTGCTGGCCTGAAGCTCATCAAATCCTGGACAGTAGGGAACTTATTGAATGCCGACATTCCTGATTATGCCTTTCTCAGTGCTGAAAATTGCCCTGTCCTGATGATGATACTTATCCATCAGCTTGCTAAACAATTGAAGATATATACTGCTGTGTATACATGCAAGGAACCACAGATAAATGCACCATGTCACACACATATATAATGTGAATTATTTTAAATAATTCATATTTGAAATGACATTTTAAATGTGAAATATATAATGTATAATGATTTTGTTTAAAATCATTTATTGATGAAGCAAAAAGACATTTTGAAATTTATATTTTAAATTCTAAAAAAACATTATAGTTAAGAGCGATTTGTGGTGATCATAGCTATATACAGAAAGAATTATCTAAAATTTATGTTTTAAAAGAAAAAACACTTCAAAAATCTTTAAAAAAAGAAAAGAAAGCTATTTTAAATTTAAAATCTTGTCAATAATTAACCTGTCAACCAAACATTGACTTTATATTTTTAAAAGAAAAAAAAAGGAACTTATAAACTGATATTTTTGGGGTTTTTTTTTTTAAAAATAAATATGATCATTAAAGATACAATTTGATAATAATTTTAAATTATATCTATATTTTGTTTATGCACACATATAGGTATAAAATTTATGTATGTTTTTCAAATGGAATGAATTAGGAAAAATATAATATTATTATGACTAATTAAAATATAGATATAAATGTCAATGTGCACATACATTTCTATGTGCACAAATATATATGTTAATTACATGGTATGAAAATTAATAATTCTATTATTTTGACAAATTTAAATATATTCTGTTAATAAAGTAATAAAATTCTCATTTTTCCACATATATATACATGTTTAATTAAACTTAGCTATAGAACATTTTATATCATTTAAAAGTGACAACTAGAAAGGTTTATTTTGTAACAAATCAAATATGTTCAGAAATTACATGTACACACATGTCAGTGTATGTATATTTATCAATACTTGTCAAATAGTTATCTGTAAATTTTAATCATTTTTTATTACATGTCAATTCAAACATATTTATTTTATATCAAGTAACATGTCTGTATGCTGAATGAGTTTTAGGTAAGCTTAGTGGAACATATATGTAACCCATAATAATAACTTGAAGTTTGTAAATTAATCATGTAAGTCACAATGTGATAATTTTTTATTATTGTATTTCAATCAAAATCAGAAGGTTTAATTGATATGGGTATAACCTTATTCTAAAGACTTTACCATCATTTTTTATTGTTGTTAATAAACTTGTATTCAATTGTTAAAAAATGTATTGCATCATATCTTGATCACTGTAACAATAGTTGAGCTTGTGTTCTTCTGAGCTAGATTTGTGCATAACAGTCTGATATATAAAAGAGGATGTAATTTTTTTGTGCAGGTGCATTCAGTTGACAAGGGTCCTGTTTTGATATGATGACTATATTCTTCAAAGTTCATGCACTACATTTTATTTTAGTTTAGTTTTATTAGAAATTAAGTTTGTAGTTTGCCAATACATTAATGGTACTAAGTGGCTAGAGCATTGATGATGATCAGCATGTTTTAATTCCCAAGCATTATTGTTTTGATTCTTATTCTTATGCATTCTGATGGGTTGGCACTTAGTTTGTGCATCCAGGTTGTGTTTAAGTGGTTGCATCAAGCTAAAAGGCTAAATTGTTGACCAGATCTACAGTGGATCCAATTCAATCCATTCACAAGATTCACTGTTGATTTATATTTTGTATTGTTCAAATCCAGTCACAAGATTGACTGTTAATTTATTTTGCTGATGATATTCCCTTCAATAATGTTGAGATGACTTATTACTTATTGATAATGCTGGTTGATATATAGTTAATTATAGTTACTCTAAGGAATTAGCTGGCTGATACCTGAGAGATCTTTAGATCTCATTCTCTTATAATATATAACATCTCATATATTTTGTGATATTTTTATTACTTTAATACTATAAAATATTATACTTAAAATATCTTGTTTATTTGTGGTTGATAATGATTTTTCCTTCACCTCTTCCACCACTTTCACTATCACCTCTATCCCAATATTATATATATACTGACTATAATTTAATTTAAAGATCATTTCTAGACTTAAAATTTTTTGAATTCTCACATTTTAGCCAATATTTTTTTTTCTATTCTTCTAAATATATTCTGAGTATATATATAAAATTTATATTTTAATAAATAATTAGATTTTTGTTATCAGTTATGGATCAATTGAAGTTAATAGAAATCATTGTGACCATAAACAATTTTGTTTTACAATTCAAATCTTACTTTTTTTTTTTCCAAAGTTTTAATATGTACAAATATTTGCACTTTGTGGAATGATTACCATGAATAATAAATAAAAGCTGTTGATCAAATTTTGACAAGAAAATTGATTGATATCATAAATATTCCAAGTATAATTTGAAATTTTTATGATTTAGATTCTCTCTTCATATATATAAAGATAAACAATTACAATTTCATATATACGTTTCAAATTACCGTTTCATATATACATATTTCTTGAAGTGACTGTTATATGTAGCAATCTGTTCTCTGACCACAGCATATATTAATATATACAATAAGAGAAAGCCAGATACAATGGAGTGCAATATGGCACACCTGTCAGCCATTCTCTTACTGCACAAATTACCAAAGTCTGTGGCTAGAGCATAGATCAGTTATTTATAGAAGTTGTTTCAGGAGATTGTATATAGGCTCTTGAAAATGAAGTTGCCTCTATCCTTTATATACAATTGTAATTTAAAATTATTTACTCTAAATTTCAGTCAGGTTTTTCATAATCACCAATGCTCTATTGAAATGCAATATGATCCAATCTAGAACACTTGAAACATAGAGATGGGCAATCTCTAATGCTGATGGTGCTTAGGATGAAATGAATGAAGATGCAATGGGGAAGTTTATCTGATGTGTTTTCTTTTATCACTTTACTGGTGACTTTCCTTGGAATCTCAAAAGAAATATTTGGTGTGAATTCCTTTGATATAATAAGTAGCTGGGCTTATATATTTTCCATACATTTTTGTAGCACTTTTTTGCAAACATCAAATATTAACTTCTACAATGTCTATCACTTAAATGCTTACATTTGTAATAAATAAGATTATCAATATATGGTATACAAAAAGGAATTAAATGTAAAAATAATATGTTCAAATATGAAGTGATATAAACAAAAGATTCACTAGATCCCATTAGAAATAGAAAGGTGGAATTTGCTGCTAAACATGTTGAATGCTCTATCAATGAGTTTTCTTTGTATTTCTACAGTTTGATAGAGTTTATTATTTAAGAGGAGAATGTTGACACATTTAAATTATTGTTGCTGGAATTAAATATTGTTGGGCTTAAAACGTTAAATCTATGTCTTAATTTTTATTATTGGCATTTCCTCAATTCAATAAGATTATATAAATTAAGAAATTAAAGTTGCAATATCATGAATGAATTTGTGTCCTAGGTTATTTCTCAATGATGGTATTATCATTTAACAAATGGCTTTCTGGTCATTTCTCATAGAAGTAATGAGGTGGCACCTTAATGGGTCTTGATTAATTGTATCAACCCAAAACAAATGAAAAATGTTCAGAGAGCTTAGGTCGTTTAACCCACATTCACTTTACATGTACTTAGAGGGTTATATTTATGATAGGGATATATATAAATGATAAATAATATTTTAATAATGAATAAATATAACATCATGTGAAATTTACCAAATCTATTTTAAATAATAATTATTTAAAGATCAATTTACATTAAAAAATAGAAAGACTGATTTAAATTAGCACTCTGGCTGTTATTCTTCTAGATAACTGTACATAAAAAGATCTAAAATACATTAAGAGGTAGTCCACTCTCTTATTGTAAAAGCTATTGAATTTGGAAGCTAGAGGGCAGTTCAATTATTATTCAAAATAGATTTGGTAAATTTCACATGACGTTATATTTATATATATATGAATAAATGACAATAAGCAGGAAATATTACTGTTATTTGACTAACATTACCAGCAATAGATTTTAAAACTGGTAAAGCCTTTTAGTTTATTTATCTCCAATCTGTTGATTGAGTAAAAGTAAAATATCATTACAATATCTTATATAATCACATTTATATTTTTTATTTTTACAAAGAGCTAATGGAGGACACTCGTGTATTCTTACTCATAATAATGATAGCAGTTAATTAATTTTGTATGTGTAGTAATAAAGATAGGTTTTTATAAAAGTTATATTTTTCTTTTACATTAGTTTATGTATTTGTAAATTAATATTTAAGTTTTTAAGATTATTATGGATATATATTATATTTAACTTATAGTGTTATGTTTACTTTCTAGAGAAGCCAATTGACATCTAAGCAAGAATTATTTTAATTCCTTAAATTTGTATTATGTTTTTAAATGAAATCTTCTCTTGGTTGTTTCTAATTTTCTGGAACTACATTACATAATCATAATAAGAATAATAGGAAATAACAATAATAATAATGTTAGACCATTACCTGGATAATTCACCGTTTATGCCCTCCACAGTTTAGTACAGATATGGTGATAAAGGGTTAAACTTTTAAGTGAAAAATATTTGAATCTATTTCACTAGTGAAAGCATTTTATGAACTTTCAAGTAATAAAACAATTTATCTGCATATTGTAGTGTAGGGCATTGGTAATGAGTTAGATTTTGAATCACAAGGTTTTCAGATTGATTTATAGTTATGGCACTTTCAGAATTTTAATTTCTTTTGAATTCCCAAGAAACGATATTTTTATAACAAATATATCAAGTCAGTCATGCTACTTTTAGTAAGTAAATTTTGGGAATAAATATTACTTGCATAATGTGTAAGGAGGGGAGCATATATTTAAGTCATCTTTGTGTGTTTGTTAGTTCTAATATGAATGTTGTTCCAACCAAATTACACCTGCCAATGCAAGCCATTTAATGTTGTATAAGATATTAAAAACAAAAAAAAATCTGTCTTAATGTAATATCTCCACAACATCTGTTTGGATGACTTCCACTAATTGCATGATGTGAACAACAATTCAATCATATTATCAGTTCAACTTTGATATAAACAACAAACAATGCTGAAGGTTTGTTCTAATGATATTTTAGTTGTATTTAAATATTGGACTATTTTTATTATCAAATATTAAGTACTTAATGTCTTTCGAAAAATGTAACTCTATGTAAATTTTCCAGTTACATTCAGCTATTGGTAACAGGGTATATGTTAATATAATGGTAATGTTTCAATGGTATTTTTTCATTCCTTCTTCAGGTGATGCTGGTCGGAGCAATGATAGAACTAGCATGGAAATTGAGTCTGGACCCTTAGATTTTTGAATATTGAATTTTAAGAAAATGCTCTAACCAACTAAGCCATCAATGCCAAAGGTAACAGTCAGTAGAAATTTCATATATTTATCTATTAGGTTCCTCCTGATTACTCCATTTTTTCTTAAGAGTGAAAATCACTAGTCAATGTTGCTTTTAGAAAAAAGTGTAGAAGTCAATAGAAATGAGAATTTTTGAATGGCTGAGTGGTTTAGTCTAAGGTTAAATACTGAATATTCTAGATTTGTAAAGAAGAATGTAATTTGTTTGCAAGTTAATGGTTATGCTGCAATATTTTTGTAAAAGACTTATTTTTAAAACAAAAATTGTCATCAATAGGAAATTGTCTTTGAAAACACTTTATTTTTAAAAAGAGAACTCTTAGAAAGTTTGCTCCAGCAAGCAGAAGCAGTTTCTACTATGTAAAAAGTAATCATTTTTGTCAAAAATGTAAACAAAATATTCTTTAGTATTTTAATAATAAATAATTTATTAACTTTTAGAAATATTTTTTTTGATGATAACTAATTCTAAATGTATCCTTTTTTTAATAACATAAAATTCAAATATCTAATATTTCATTCTAATTTTTTTGAATAGGTAAATTACATCCAGTAATACCATGCTTCATTACTATAGATAAAAACTTTATTTAGATATTTATTTCATATTATTTAAGAAAAGAACATATTTTTAAAATTGCTATCACTTAAAAGCTTACATTTTAAACTTATAATATAAAAATTAGTTATATAATATAAAAAAAATAAAAGATTTAATTGTAAAAATAAAATGTTCAAATGTGGAGAAATATTTAATAAAAGATTCACTAAGTTCTATTCAAAATTGATAAATGTAGTTTTCATCTCAAATGGTTAAACAATAAATTGTTATATGTTAATCTTTATTTTTGCTATTTAAAACAATATGGCAAAATACCACTACAGAAAGCCTTATAAAAGAAAGTCAACACTAAATAGCAACCACTTTATTAAATAATAATACATACAACATTTTTATTACTAAACTTAATAAGTAAGTCAATTAAATTGCTAAGTAACTTTTAGCAATAAGATTTTTGTCATTCTATGATATTTGTATTTTGAATTTTTTTTTACATAAACAGTAATCAGTTATACAATTTTGCTTTTATTTATCCTGCTCAAATTATTACAATATACATGTGTGGGTGAACACTTTTAGAAAAAAATGTATAAAACATTTTTTATTATTAGAGATAAAAAAAGTATATAAATTAAATTAATTTAGATGGCACTAATGTCTCTTATTTTGAAACTTTTTTTTCATAGAATTTTATTATAAATTTTTAATACCAATTAATTAATCAATTCTTGAATTATATATTTATGGCACATTTCTAAAATTATTACTGTTTATGCATCCAGGAAATTATTTCTAATAAAAAATAAGTACATCGTTTTTACCATTAGAGATATTTAAAAAGTCACCTAAATATGGCAGATATATTACTTGCTGTAATGTTCATTATATGTTGCAGCATTTTAAGTATAAATTATAATTTTGTGTGAAAAAAATATTTTATTAATTATTTTTTCTGTAAGACTTGTGAACCATATTGACCAAGTGTGAGATATAAAAATATATCTGTAAAATAAAAGTCTATCATCGTTTGACTGATGTAACTTCTAATTTTTCCAGTACAGTCCTTATTTTATTTTTTTCTGTTTCTGGATTCATTTGTTATAACCTGACCTAGATATCAAAATCTTTTTACTTGATTCACTTTGAGATTTTTTTTTGTAATGTTTTTTTTTCATTAAGTCATTTTCTGTAGTCATAATTTTTATTTTTTAATATTTATTCTTAATGTTATATTTTTATTCTATTATTATTATTATTCAATATAATTTAGAAAACGTTCTCAGATTCTACTCTCCCCCACAATATTACCAAATCATTTGCATTTTTGATAGAATAAATTTTTAATTTATTAGCATAAATTTCAATTTTACATTTTTCACTAAGGTGGTTCATTATTCTTTTTGCAAATGCACTTAAAAATTGATGAATTTTATTCTTTGTTTTTAAAGACTTTTTAACAGTATTTAAATGTTAATATTAAATATAGATGTCTCTTCATTATTATGTTTTCCATTATCATTTTTCAGAAAAGTTTCTCTTCTATAACTTTAAAAACATGGCATCATTTTTTTTTCTTTCAATAATGTATAAATTTATCTCAAATCTTCAATATAACTGTGCTATATTTGAGATATGGATTTTAATTTTTATAAATCACAAATTTAGTCAGAATGTTTTTAACATTCTCAACACAGAGATGCAAAGTTTTAGACATTTCTTTAGAGAGATAAATATTTTTTTTGTAATCATCTACAGTTTAAAAAACAGTTTTTCAAAATGTATAATACGATAAAAGTTTACTTAATTGCATTTTCTACTTTAAACATTATTTTCTTGAAAAACATTTACATATGAAATCTATCTTAAAATATAGAATATATTATCAATACCTTTTGGTCTAAAAAACGATTTTTATTAAATCTAAACTTTCTATACAGTGTAATGTGTTTCGCTTATCTGTGATATTTATATATATAATTTTTTTTACAATGTATATACCTAATTTACATGCATATAACTATCATCATCTACTATTAACGCTCCAATGCAGGATGAAGGTTGTTAATACAGATATGTAGCCAAATGATTACAGTATATATATATATATATATATATATATATTTGGCTATATATATATATATATATATATATATATATATATATTCATGCTTTGACAAATATATTCTGTTATAAAAGCCTGACTCAGCAAAGTAACAAATATTGTTTTATGCCAAAAATTTATTAACATAACAGTTAATAATTGTCTACATACTCTTGTAGAATATATTTTACTACATATTAACTAAAAGTATATACATATTTTATCATATATATATATATATTGGTATCGTTTTAAGTGTTGACTGTTTTCTCTGAATTTACATTTATAAACCTATCTAGCCTTGAACATTATTAACTTTATAATTTAAGTAATACATTGCTGGAATGCAATTTGTAAATTATAATTACAGATTATTGACTATTTGTTTGCTTGCTTTCAGAACGGATTATGTTTATCTCTTTATGAGATTTATTTCAACTTCTTTATATCAATAATTTTATTCTCTATGGTCAAGTTGCAATCTTTAGTGTCTATATAAACATATTAGACCACAAATAAAGGTAGATTTTCACATTATTGATTAAAGGTGGTTGCCTTAACAACAGATTGAGATTGTTGATTGCCATTGATATTTGTATTGTTTAAGTTTTGACTGCTTTCAATGCATTTACATATATATATATGAAAAACAAAAACAAGTTATAAAAATGTAAACTTGCTATTGCTTGTATTTATGAATTCTGACTCTGACGTTTATGTAAACAAAAATACGCTTGTTTGGAGGTTTTGGTAAAGCTCCATCTATTGATCATAAATACAAGCGATAGCAAGTTTACGTTTTCATAACTTGTTTTTGTTTTTCATAAATGTACCTTTGAAGTTTCTTGCAATGATATATATTGCAGAAGCTTTGACTATGTGGTGAAACTGAACTGATATCAGACCCATATAGCTATCTAGCTTGTTAGGCTGGGTTTGAAGACATTTACATGTCTGAAAAATTCATGCTTGCTAGCTGATAGGAACTTGTTGCATAAATGCTTGGAGTTAGTGTTTAGGTCTAGTTTCTAACTCCTATCCTTCACTGATGATGCAAATCAGCTTGAAATCAGCTGATTTGAAAGTGGAACCAATGAAAGAGACAGTGAATTCTGGCTCTGACATTTATGTAAACAAAAATACACTTGTTTGGAGGTTTTGGTAAAGCTCCATATATATATATATATATGAGTTTATGTGAGTTCTCAAATTTTTGAATTTTCATCAGTGCATTTCTCATCTTCACTCTATCACATCACATTCATTCACTAGCAGAAAAATTCAAACTACCATTTCTCATTGAGTATGCATTTCATTTACAACTTTATTCTTCAGATGAACTAGCAGCACCAAATACCTAATCACTGAATGTTGGTAATTTTTTTAATTCCAATTTTACACAATGTAGGATCTTGTTTCTATTCAATTTTAACACCCTATGGAAGGATATATAATTATTGCATTACAAATACGTTTTTAATTTTTTTGGTGTGTTATATGTACACACACCTATATTTTTATATGGATGTTAAAAATGCTTACTGTAATATGGTTCACTATTAATCAAGAAATATTAGAAATACTTTTCATTTCATAGATTTTATTAGATTAATAATTTTGACTAACATAAAAAAATATCTTGTAACAATTTAATAATATGATTGTTTATTTCTTTTATTGAATACCTTCCTTTTTTAATGCTTAATATTCTGCTACAAATTAATAATTATTAATCATAAATATTAAATAATAATTATTAATTTTAATACCTGTTGATAAATATTTGTAACATTTTGCTTTCTGCATTAAAAATGCAATTTTTATAATGATGTTAATCACTTTGGGATTTTTCAGATAGCCAACATTTATCCAATCGAGTAAACCATCCAGCATTGGTCAGTAAATAGATATTGGGTTATTTTTGTATAAAGAATAAAATGAGGATGGGAAAACAGAAAGGCTGAACATTATTATATTCAGGATTATTTTTTATGTAGTCCATTGTAGTTGACATGAGCCTGAATTGAGCAGTTTAAAAACTGTTTCACCTTTTTGGAATATCTAATCATCAAATATAAAAGTTTAAACATTATATTGTTTCTATTTTCTTTGTTGTATCTGCTTTTAAGCAATATTTGGTTATCAAAAGTTTGACCATTTTGTTTTTTCACAATTTTTTAGGATATGGCTTTTACTACCTTTTCTGAATCATTTGTGTGTTTCTGCTTAAAAAATAAATAAATATGAAGTTTTTTTGTTAAAAATATCAGATGTTTTATTGCTGAGAATTTCATAAATTTGGATGCTGGAAGTGAGAGTGGAGTTATATTTAGACTTTTAGTTTCATTCTCCACAACACCACAACTTTGCAAATCTACACAGAGCACATTTCACTTGTAATTCAAACTGTGCATTCATGTCAAGTAGGTCTTTTAATTTATTTATTGTATAGTATTAACTTTTTAATTTTATTTTTGGATTGTATATGTATTTTTTAATTCAAAATTATATGAAAACTATTACTTGAGTAAATCTTGGTTCTTGGTAAAATAATGATGTCATTACGAAAATTTAAACGGTTGTCTCATAATTTTTTCAAATTAAAGCATGATGAATTATTCATTTCTTAGTTATTAGCTTTCAGTCATTATACTTACATGTATTTCACAATTGGATAGGTTTGATCATCCATTTTTTCTTTTATATGTATCTTTTATTATTTGAATTGCTTGTGTGGTGTAGTACATTAATAAAGTGGCAAACTTTCAAGCTCAAGTTCCATGGATCATAACACAGTTTTGTCACTTCCAGTATTCAAACATTTTGGGAACTCCTGATTTATAACCCATTGTATTATTTTTTATTCTGTATTATTTAATTTAATGATAGAATATTCAGCTCTGGGGTAAAAAACATGGGTTATAATCTAGGGCCTATCACTTCCAATCCTCAAACTTCTTATGAACTTTTAAGACATGAAACCCATTATTCTTTTACCCTGTAGTTTTGTGCAGGGATAGAATGATAGATTCTGCAACTCAAGGTCTATGATTAGTGACCCAGCTGTGCCCTTTCTGATCTTCCAACTTTTTATGAACTTTTTAGAAATAAAGCCATTTCAATATTTTTTACTTATTTCAAATGATCATTTTTTTTTTATTTTCTGTAAAAATAAAGTAGTCAAAATTTTTGGCCAAATTTTCAAACTGTCCCTTTTATTTATTTTATCTTACTTTAAATCTTTGAAATGTTTTTAATAGTATTGTGCTCTTTAATTTCAAACTTTCTCATGGATACACCTGAAACTGGAAAAAATACTAAACCCTATCTAATGTATATATATATACCTATATCCTTATGGATATGATTCAATTTTTAAAAGGTACAACTACATGGCTTTTTTTATATGCTATCTAAATGAAAATATAAACAAACAAACAAAAATACCATTAAAATTTGCAGATTTTATGATATTTAGCTTCCATTTATACTATAGAATAATGCAGTTATGAAAATGATAGTATATACTATTAGATCCGGAGATAAAGAAAGCAAGAAAATGGATGATTGAAAGGTGATTTATGCAGATAAGTATGTGTTTGAAAGATACTGTAGATTATGAATCTTTAGAAACGGGTAGCTGTAGTTCAATAGACTTTCAAAATATTAAATAAGAAAATATATGGGTGCCTTTGAGATTTGGTTCTATTAACTTTATGTTTAATTGTTTATACTTTTTACATAACTATTGTATCTATTTTAGTTCAAATAAAAAAATGCCATTGCTGTTAAGAAGAGATAATAGCATATTTTGAACATATAATTAAGAAATTAAACACTATTCAAAAGCTTATTGGTGAACAAAAAGCATATAGTCACTGTCCACATGGTTACTTTTCAATGTGATGGACAATCAGATTGAGCAGGTCATAAGCCATGAGTTTCATGTGATATTTCTTACATGTAGTCCAAAATTATTAAATATTAAAGAAGATAACGAAGTTCTTTGACTGATGCCACTGTGTCCTTTCACGAATTACATTCAGAGATGATGATGCAATATTTTGTTATATACCATATGAATATTAACTTTATTTGTTGTTTTTGTATATTAAGTAAAATAAATGAATAGTGTTTTGCATAAGAGTTTATACACAATTCAAGCACTGGAGGTGAGATTGCCATGCATAGATATTGAGCTTTAGGGTTTATTATTCTGCTACTTCTCCAAATGATGCATTATAAAACAAACTTCTGTCCATTGTTTCTTATCTTTTGAAACCCATAATTTTTTCATGATTATTTAATTTCTTACTTTTCATGGACAATTAACCTTTTTTTGAAATATGGATCCTTATTTATTTTTTATTATATGCTTTTATTTCAAAATTCTGTTTCTTTGCGTGTTTTTTTTTTTTTTGGCTAAAATCTTATAACTAATTTTGAACATACTTCTATCAAACAGACTTTTTTCAAATTTTATACACATATTTGATGTGAATGATGATACAAAATGACAATTCAGTATATCAGATTGTCCAACAAATTCTTCAGTCTAAAACAATCAGTGGGCAGAATTTCAAACCACATTCATATCTGCTCAGTAAATTTTCAATGATGCACAGTAGATGGCAATATATTTTTTAAAATACACTTTCATTGAATTTTGTGATTAATTCGCTAAAAATCATTTACAGTTAGTTAAAGTAGAAAGAAAAAGAAATGAAGTATAAAATCTTAATTTCTTTTGATTGTTTAATTAAAATTTGTTTTTTGTGAAACAGTTTTCATAAACGCAAAAATATCGTAAATGATTTTAATGCCATCATGAATTTTAATTCAAATGTGAAAATATGGCAATATTGTTTAGATTCTCAGTTAATTTGAGTTAAATAATTATAAAAATTTTGTTGCAAAATATATGAAAACTAAAAAAATTAAATGAATATATAATCTATTTAGAAGGTGTTAAATTATCCTCACTACATATACATAATATCAATTCAGTGGTGTTAAATGTGAGAGCACTCTCATTCCAGATGTTGAGAAAATAAGAATGGTCATCTTACTTTCAAAACTAAATGCATTTATATAGGTCAATCTTAAGGGTCTTAAAATGAGAGCATAAATATATTAAACCATTCATTTTACATCCATTTCTTTTAATCATCTTATTAACACTTATGAAATAATATAATTTCTTTATGCTAATATTAGATGTAAAGTGAATGATTTAATATATTTATGCTCTCATTTCAAGACACTTAAGATTGGCCTATATAAAAGCATTTACATTTGAAATTAAGATGGCTACTCTTATTTTCTCAAAGTCTTTATCTTGTGGCAGGGATGAAAGTATCCTTGCATTTAGTATTGTTGATTTAATATGGGTGTTAGTGAGAAGGGTTTATTACCTTCTAAATAAAATAATCTGAAACTGTGCTAGTAAAATTCATTCATCATTAAGAAAAAATTTATAAAAAAAAACACTATTAATAACGTGAAAGGCTAAAACCTTCGACAGAAGCACTTTAAAAATGCTTATGTGACAGCCAATCAGATGCAATAATGACTGCACATGGAACTCTTAATTCAAGAACACGTTATTATTAGACCAGCGGGTAGCGCTTATTAAATTTAATATATTTAAAAAACACTATTATTTAATTGATGAGTAATACATTAAAAGTCATAAAATATTTTTTTTCTCCAAACACAATTTTCGTTATTTAATTTGAACTAAAATATAATGAAAGCATTTTTATAACACTTTTATATATAATTATTATTCAGGCACAGAAATATATGCATAGACGCAAACTTTCTTTTAAAATATTTTTTCAACTTGTTATTGTTAGTATAAGAAAAATTAAATAAACGACTGATAAATTCTGTTAAAAGATCTATATTTTCAGAAATTGATCGTGTTAAAGAAATTAGATCTCTTGTAAAGTGTAATAAAATATTTATATTTATGAAATCACTTGAGTTTACGGTAACAGAGTTTTATCTTTAACAAAAATTTAAAGTCATATCTTACAAGATATAAGACAGAATACATTATGTAACTTTTTCCGTTTTCTTTTACATTTGTCTAACTCAATTAAATAGTTAACTATTTAACCATATATATATTGTAACCTAGTGTTATTGACACTTGTTTTACTTGGCATTGTTTCTGCAGGAAAACAATGCTATTCTTTAAAGAAATAAAAAGATAAAATAATAATAGTAATAATTGATTAATAAAGTATGCTATTCACTCACTTTGGCATGTTTTGGGTGAATAACTAATAGATTTAATAACTCAATGTCATTTTGAAAGAGAGAACATGAATAATTTAATTGAGATATTAATAATTAGAGCAAATTAATATGGTATAAAAGCTAAACAGTAATTGATTTTGGATGGGTAGAGAGGGGAGTAGATGAGTGTCTTATCATAAAGCACAATAACTTCTGGTAATTTCCTTTTGTAAAAAAAATAAAAAATATATATATAATGTTTAAAGAATTATACATCACTGATTGTTAATTTAATGTATTTATTATTTTTTTTATATTGTCAAATTACTTTGTAATCCAGGTAAATAATACTGAAAACTATATGATTGTAATAAGTTTTTCCTTTCTTTTGTTTATGTTATAATCAAATGATTATTTTTCTGGAAGAGGTCGCTAAAGTAAAAATAAAAAAATAAAAAAAATATTCAAATGCAATATTTAATTCTGGTTAGTAATTAAATAATACTCATATTTAAAATTATACGTATGAATAAAATTTGTATCATAACTTAAGTTAGCATTAAGTTAAATGTAAGATGGTAAGTGTAACTTCTGATAGCTGGCCTATGATTAGAATAGGTTATCCCATTAAAGACCATAGATAAAGTAAATGTATTAGAAATAAATTTAATATTTTGTGTATTGCATATGATTGGATTAATCATTTAAAAAAAAAAAAAAATGAAAAAAAAAAAAATAAACAAAAAAAAAATAGTTAGTCAATAATTTTGAATACAAGCTTCTACAAGGTTATCAAAATTTAATAAACAATGTATTGGTAATGAAATGTATTTTTAGTTAATCAATCCATATGATTGCATACAGGAGAAGTAGTAACCTCTAGTCCATAACCAAAAGAGTATACAGATTAATGTCAGTTATATTTTATATTTTTGTATTACTATGGGATTATTGAATAAATGTTCATATATTTTTTTTTGTGATAATAATAAATTATAGTCTTGTTAAAATTTGTTGTAGATTCATTTTTTTGTTTTTTATATGCTAAATATAAGTGTTTGCACAATATTTGCAAAACCTTTTCTTGAGTCCGAAATCATTCCAAATTCTTAAAAACTTAATATACCAGATAAATAAAGTTAAGCAGATCGGAATATGTCATTATATTTTAGTTTAATGATAATTATTTATGGAGTTGAAAACTTAAGACTAAACATTCACCTTTGTATAAAAAAAAAAAAAAAAAAAAATTATTCCCAAACCATTAACTTTGGTTGCACATTATTGCATTCCCATTTAGTTAAATTGTCTAAGTAATAAATCTTAGTTATATTATTGTGTTGTCATGGATGATGGAAGGACACAAAAAGCACCCTTGTCTTTTTATTATTCTGACTGAGATTCTGAAAAAAAAAAAAAAAGGCTGTGTTATTCAAAATTATACGTCATTATTGAATAGAATTACCATCTCTTTAAATAATATAGCAGTGGATATGAGAGATGAAGACACATTGAATTTAAGTAAAATAAATGTTTCCTATAGCCGACCAGAATGCCAGTATCATATGCGACAACACAATACTGCCGAGCATTTCCTTACATGAAACAAAGAACCCTGAGATTAATATTATTATAATTATTCTTTAAATTAATAAGTGATCAATTATTGTTGTTATTACAATCGTGGCATGGCTTAAGAGAATTGAATGTACAATTGTATTATATGAAAAGTATTTTAGATCATATTGGAAAATTAATGGATATGTTGCTTTTATTTTGGTTGCCTTAACAACAACAACCTGAAAAATTAGTGTCACAAGTGCAAATAAAATAAACCAAAAAAAAAAAAAGTTTAATAAATAAATTAAACTAGTAAAAGAGTTAGAAATAAGATAAATAAACTAATTAAAAAAAAATTAGTGGGTTAGAAATGGCCGCCCAACTACAGGGGCCTTCGATGGCTATAGCTGGCCACGAGGAATTTAGTAGACTTTTCTTGAAGTCAATATTAATATTGTTTGCACTTGAATGGATTAGTTATTCATTGATTAAAAATATTTGCCAATAATGAATTGTTTTAGCCATAAGATATTATGTGAATATCTCTTTTATGATCTAATCTTTTGCCACTGAAAAATAAATAATTAAGTTGTCAGTTTAGGATGTTGTGGTCTGTAGGCAATTCCATAAAACACTGTAATGATTTTATCATTTATGATGATCTGTTTGTCTGGTCTTGTGATTGGCACTTATGCTATATTACATAATATCTAATGATATTTATATGGACCAAGAAGCATGTGAAAAAAAAAAAAAAGCATATTTAGTAGTTAATGTTGGAGCTTTAGGGATATTAAATGTCAGAGCATAGTTTTTGGTGTAGATTGTTTTTGGTAGGAGAGGCAGGGAGGCAGGATGTCTTGTCAATAATTTCTTATCGATAAATTTATTAATAGTTCATTGCTAATATTTCAGTACTGTTAAATACTAAAAGAGTTAGAATTTTAATATGAGTGAAAACAAAGATAATCATAGTATTTCTGAGGATTTGGGAGGATCCCAAGAGTTACAATCCCCTGATACACAGACTCCATATTTTAGTGTACAATTAAAAGAGGAAGGGGAAGATTTGGATATAGCTAACCCAGAAGAAGCCACAATAATAAAGGGAAAACATGAAAATGAGCCAGATCAATTAATGAGAAATACATTGGAGGAATTCTTGAAAAAATTAGAAAAATCAAATAGTGAATTAAAAAGTCAGATCCAAAACTCAAATAGTGAATTAAAAAGTGAATTAAAAAGCCAGATCCAAAACTCAAATAGTAAATTAGAACAATCAAATAGTGAATTAAAAAGTCAGATCCAAAACTCAAATAGTAAATTAGAACAATCAAATAGTGAATTAAAAAGTCAGATCCAAAACTCAAATAGTGAATTAAAAAGTCAGATCCAAAACTCAAATAGTAAATTAGAACAATCAAATAGTGAATTAAAAAGTCAGATACAAAATTTAAATATTAAATTAGAGAATCAAAAGCAGGAGATCAAAGAGACATCTCAAAATCAAGTACAGGAGATAAAGGACTTAAGGGAAGATTTGAGAAATCATGTAAAAGAATCAAAATTGGCCTCTGAAAAGCTGGAAATAAGAATAAGGAAAGAGATTGAAACCAATTCTGAAAGGGCAGAAAATATGATTGAGGCTATCCAGCAGGATTTTAAAAGTCAATATACCATAACAATGCACTCGGAACCCCAAGACCTCTAAGATCAAAACCTGCGGTTTCTAATACTAAATCTATAATGGACGCATCGAAACTATCAATATCCTATACAAATTCATCCCATATGAAAGCTCCCACACCTACAAAAAATAGATCTTCACCACCCATCTCTGACTATGTCTCAGACATGGATCTCAACCTACCCCCTAATGCTAATAATAAACAAAAATCTTCCAAACTTTCAAAGGCCTACTCTGAAGAAGAGGACTCACACCTATCTCCTGCTTCCGAGCCAAACTACCTAAAGTTCTCCTTTCCCTACAGTGTAAATTCTATTCTGGAAAAAAACAAGAAGAAGGTACAAAGCACACCAAAAAACTCTCTCAGTCATGAATCACACAATGAAACTGAGCTCTTTAGAACTGATTTCCACAGGCCATCCTTGCCAGATCAGAAATTCAGTGATCACAAGGACCATTACAGCCTTCAATCAAAGATTCTGCTGGCAGTAAAACCAAGCAGCTATAATCTTTATGGATAGGATCAAGTGCCAAATCATTGGTCTTAACATCGGGGGAATTAATTCTACTGACCGTTTATATGCGATTAGGCATTTTTTCCTTCTTACATCTCCTCATATTTTATTCTTAGGAGAGACCAAATATCACCTAAACTCCAACCCTCACATAATTCTCGAACTTTCAAAAATGGGCTTCACTCTTCTGTCTACTAATACATCAGCTGCTGGAAGGGTAGGAATCATCATTAATAACAGGAAACCACCTTCTTCCTATAAAGTGCTTTACCATGATGCCAATCTCATTGCAATCAAGCTTATATACCAATCTAGTGAATTCATTGCAATATACGTATACTGCCAGAACAACCCATTGACTTATTCTAGAATAATACACACCATAAATCTCATCACTGCAAACAACACAGGCTCTACAATCCTCTTGGGGGACTTCAACCTGCAATATGATGTGTTCACATGGAAATACCTCCATCTCTTAGCCAGGGGTTTCATAAATGGCAGAGGTTTCTTCCCTGCGGATGCATACTCATTCTATACGAAGAGCTCTAGAACACTGATTGACCTAATGTTTTACACCTCAGAGCTGCACTATGGTTTGGAAGCCAAGCTTCAACCCGTTCGTTTCTCAGAGCATCTTGCCCTGGCAGCGTCTCTAGATCTGGACTCCTACACTCCCATAGACTACAATAAAACAATCAGAATCATAACTAAAGCTACTGCCATGGAAGCTGTCTTCTCAGATGCCTACATACTCTTTGAAAAAATTGACATTCTTAACATAAATCCTGAGGAAGCCTGGTTCGCCTTCACAGGCATCCTCCAAACCATAATCATACAGCACACCAAAAAACATAAAGGGTCAACAACCCTGATGAATGAGCTTGATTTGCTTCACCATAGGATTAAAAATTTCCCAAGTGATGGTACTACAGACAACCTCCTATTACTTAAAACACAGTACAAGCAGAAACAAGCTGCGATTGCTGAAATAATAGCAACAAAGAATGCTAGGTTATACTTACCTGGCCAACACTGCTGGACATGTGGCTATCTCAGATGGGCTCTAGGGGCAAGGAAGAAACAAAAAACTCCTTTGTCCCTCCTCATCGGTGGTAGCCATACCTCTGGCAACCGAATGCTCATTCAAATAGAGTCATATTTCAAAAACCGCCTATCAAACTCTGTAACCTACCCCACAAATCAGTGGCATGAGACATCACAAAATGATGAACATGGAATAACAATATCAAACATCAAAAACCGCTTGGCCGCCCTACCGTCCAATGTCCATCCAGGACTACACGGCATTCCAAAGTTCATACTTACGCACCTTGAGAATTTCACAGCTCCCATAGTATTAAAACTAATTAACCATCTTGAAAACAGCAAAAAAATCATCCCCAAACTTTATCCCATAGCGATGGTCCCCTTTGTTAAGAAAAACTGGGATGCATCTGCTCTATCTAGCATAAGACCAATCTCCATGACCCCAATCCTGTTAAAGGTCATTGAAGGTGTGATCAAGGAGAAAATACAAGATGTTATTCTGGACAACATATCCCAGTTGTAATTTGCAAAGAAGGGCTCATCCACACTCTCTGCAATCGGGGAGGTAAAATACTCTGTGATCATATCAGATCCAAGAATCTATACAAACCCATTGCCGTTCAGCTAGACATCTCTGAAGCATTTGATTCAGTAGATGTCAACATCCTGCTCAATTGCCTCTCAGCACTAGACATTCCTACTCAAATCATTCAGATATTGGACAATCTACTAAACAGATTGGTCCACATTTCCCTGAATGGTTTCTTTGCAGATGGTTTTATTCCTTCAAAATCCATACCCCAAGGATCTCCACTTAGCGGTCTCCTATTTATACTCTACTTAAACCCCCTTCTTAAACAGATTGAGGCAGAACTTCCAGGAATCTATATACCCCAGCTGAAGAAACACTGTAAAGCATTTGCCTACATGGATGATGTCCTTGTCACCTTACCTTCCCAAAAATATCTAAAACCTCTCATACAAATAATCAACAAATTTTCCGAATCCTCCAAACTTTCCTTCAACTTCAACAAGTCATCGGCATGGAAAATCAACACTGGCAAGAAGATATCATCGCCTTTCTCAGCAGACCCCCAAAACTTTTTGGGGTTTCCCATATACAAGTCACCGCAAGCCATGTCGATACAAATACAGAATTCCATCATTGAAGCCGCCACCAACACAGTTAAAAATCTTGCCAAGGTTTATTTATCACTGCAAGGGAAAATCTCTCTCCTCAATATCAAGGTAATGGCAAAGATTAGCTACTATCTACCCATAATTAACATGACAAAGGCTTTCAATACAAAAATCAACCGAATCTGTGCACGGCTGTTGTGGAATGGTAAAACAGCGGCCATAGGAATTGAATGCATGCAGCGACATAATAAAAATAATGGTATGTCGTTGCATGCTACGTTTTCTATATATTACCAAAAGTGCCACTCTCTGATCCACATCCTACAAAAGAAATTTCCCCAGATTGTAGCAGAGCAACCAGTCATTCCATCTGACAGACCTCCACCTTCAAAGATAAGCTGGCTAAATCAGATACTTGACTACCTTTTCGCTCACAATGGCCACTCTTCCCTAGTATTCAGACAAAAAATCTCCATTTGGGATGCTCATGGCCTGCTATTTCCCACACAAAACTCTACCATTCCTTACCTAGGTGGTAACAATCACGTCGTCACCAGATTTTTCAAGCATCTCAAGCTGGAGCCAAGGTTCCTGGACTTTCTCGTAAAAATCAACCTGAATTCACTCCAGACAAACTGGTTCTTGCACTACAGGAGATTCCTCAAGAATATAGATCCTATGTGTCACAACTGCCATAGAACCTGTGAAACCTTTGATCATATGATAAATGATTGCCCAGCATATGACAAAATCAGAACTTTCATTACTTACCACTGCCACATTTCCCTGAACATAATCTTAAATATTAAATGCTGCTTCCTGTCCAGGGATTATGTCACCACAAGACTCTCAACCTTTCTGACTTATGCCATCTGGTTGGCCAGATGTTGCAACAAGTTTACCTTTCCTCATCCCAAGCCTGAAGACACATTCATTTCCAAGCTAAAGGAATTTCGCCATAAGGACAGAATAATCTCTTCCAGATTTTTATTTGACAACACGTGGAGCCTGATTAAGCTGGATTAACAACACCAGTAACCACATCAGAACATTTGGTTGCCTGACTAACATGGATAACTATTATTTTTGATTTACAATTGTATCACTATTACATATGGTTTTTTCAATAAAATTATTTATAAATAAAAGTCAATATATTGTATTAAACAATGAAGTACAGGAAATAAGAAATTATCAAAAGGAAACAGTAGTATTCCAAATAGAAGTTCAGGATAGAGTTGAATCTATTAAGGGAGAATTAGACAGTGCTAGAAGTGAAGTCAGTAATTTGAAAGAGGAAGTTAAAAATATAACTCTAGCACCTGACAATGTAGTGAAAGGATGTCAGAGCCAGATTACCAGATTAATAGCTAAACTAGAAACACAAGAGTTGACCCAATGTGAGATTAATCAAAATCTAGAAAGTGAGCTAAGTCAAGTTATGGGAAAAGTAGAAAATTTTAATGATATAATAAAGAGTAATGCACAGCTATTACATAATAATCTCCAAGATGAAATAGGGGAATTAATGACTCAGTGTGAGAGTAAAGTCTATCAAAGGTTAGAAGATAAATTCGGGATAGATAAAGATGAAACTATTAACCAATTGGAACAACAGATTAAACACTTAAATGTAGGCCTAAAAGATAGTTCAAAGAGAATAGACTGTGAATGGCAGAACTATAAGTTAGAATTAGAGAGTCGAATGCAAGCTATAGACTATAATAGGGATAATTTTACAAAAAGTAAAAAAGTTGTTCAAAGTAAAGGTTTATCTGAAACTCAAGTAAAGGAAACAAATAATGGTCAATAATGGTCATAATAACCAAGTAATATCTGAGTTACATACGGTAATTAATCCAGTAGAATCAATATATGATCCATTAAATGAGGCTAGAAGTAAAGTCATGCTAGAGCCAGAAAGTAATAGCTCCATGGCCTTAAAATTCTTAAAAATAAAATTTTTTAGAGGTGAATATCTGGAGAATCCACACGAGTATCTCCACAATCTGGAGGAGTTATTCACCTTATGTCATTTATCTGAGATAGAAAAGATTGCTATTGCCGCTAACCATTTGTGTGCAGCATCTAAAGACTGGTGGCAATCATTATTTATTAAACCAGAAACATATGGAGACTTCAAATATCTTATGTTAGCCAGTTTTTGGGGGGAAGACCGCCAAGATAACCTGAGATATCAGATATCTCAGGAAAGATATCATGTAAATAAGGGTAGTTATACTGTTTTTCAGGAGTCAGGCCGTCAAATTGAAAACCTTGACAGCTTATCCTTTATCTGAGACACAAATTGTGTGAATAATTCGCCATAATCTGCCGAGGCATATAGAGCAGATCTTGATTGCTGCTGACAGACATACCATAGAAGAGGTAGTAGAAATTTTAGATTCGTTAGAGACCAGCGATAGGAATATTGATAATAGAATTAGGGTAAATAGAGACACCCATCTGATGGTGAGTAATATCAATTTCGCAGATAGGTCACATATGGGAAGGAGGAAGTTAGTTAGAGAAAAAGGATATTATAGGACGAATCCCTATGGTAGACAGAATAGCCACCTCAGTAGGCCAACAGTTAAGAGTAGAATTCTGAATGAGAATCAGCCTTCTACTAGTGGTATCCCAACTATACCAAAGAAAAATATAAAAGGTAGCAAAAGTAGCGGGGCATTAAATTAAAAAGGACCTTGCAGGAACGTTCCTCACTTCGGGGCCCTAATTTTTAAACATATGGGGAACAGCATAATGTAGAACATGACCAAGCACTGGCAAGAATTAACCTTAAAAAGATGGGTGATAAACGCACTCGTTATTCCAAAACCAGTCCACATCCTTTTAAAGTCCATGATTTTGTTTTAATTAGAACTCCCCATGTGAGTAATCTCCGGAAACATATGTTTAGAAAATGCAGGTATCTTTATGAAGGCCCCTATGAAATTGTGAAATAAGTGGGTGAGAATGCCTTTTTGGTCTCAACCCCTGATGGAACAAGAGGTACCTATAATGCCCGAAGCTTACTACCATATCCCAAGCAAAATTAAATCCTTTAAACTGTATTTATTGACATAAGAAAGAAGTAGGATATAAACTTAGTAATACCATAAGAAGTGTTAAAAATGCATATATTATTTTATTTTTTATTTATTATAACAGTGGGAGAATTGTAACCTAGTGTTATTGACCCTTGGTTTACTTGGCATTGTTTCTGCAGGAAAACGATGCTATTCTTTAAAGAAATAAAAAGATAAAATAATAATAGTAATAATTGATTAATAAAGTATGCTATTCACTCACTTTGGCATGTTTTGGGTGAATAACTAATAGATTTAATAACTCAATTTCATTTTGAAAGAGAGAACATGAATAATTTAATTGAGATATTAATAATTAGAGCAAATTAATATGGTATAAAAGCTAAACAGTAATTGATTTTGGATGGGTAGAGAGGGAAGTAGATGAGTGTCTTATCATAAAGCACAATAACTTCTGGTAATTTCCTTTTGTAAAAAAAATAAAAAATAAAAAATATATATATAATGTTTAAATAATTATACATCACTGATTGTTAATTTAATGTATTTATTATTTTTTTATATTGTCAAATTACTTTGTAATCCAGGTAAATAATACTGAAAACTATATGATTGTAATAAGTTTTTCCTTTCTTTTGTTTATGTTATAATCAAATGATTATTTTTCTGGAAGAGGTCGCTAAAGTAAAAATAAAAAATAAAAAAACCAATTTCATAATCAAGATCTTTTTTTTTTGAAAAATATAGTCTGCTTTTAGTTTTCAAGGAAGGAACAGTGCTGAAATTTGGTAACTCAAAATTTTTTCATTTTTATTTTGCAGAAATAAATGTAATCAAAGTAAAATTTTAATAATATAATGTGTGGCTAAATTTTTTTTGATAAGATATCCTGATTTTCTTTGCCATCTACCTATTTAAAGACCTTTTATACTTAAAAATTTATTGTCTCGCGCTAAAGTTCAAAAATGACAGATGTAACTAAAAGAGTCACGAAAAGTGTTATTATGTCTAAATTAAGGAAGATAAATGATTTCCAAGAAAGAAAGAATTATTTATTAACTTTATGTCATTTATTGATATTTTCTTGGTATAGAAAGAAAAAAAAAAATAATTGAAAGAAATATTTTGAAACCAAGGAAAATCAACTAGAAACATTTTCGCGCTCTTTCTCAATATTGTCTGCCTTTACAAGTAATGTAGTTACATACGTTAAAATATGTTTTATTCACCAAGAATTGTCTGGAAATAATAATAATGATAAATAAGATTAAATTATGCACCTGTATATTTAAAAAAAAAAAAAAAAAAAAATATAAACTTTCTCAGAGTAAATATAGGAAAAGTTATATAGGGGCATTCTTACGGAGAAGTTACCGTTAAAAAAATTTATAATTCCTAAAGTATGAACAAAACCAAATATCTTAGTGACTTAATGATACAAATAAATGATATATTATATTATACACCAGTTGGAATTATTAAAACTTCATGTACAAGTAAATTGACTGCAGTTATTATCATAATAATCTCTCGGAAAATTGCGCATTTTCGTCCTTAAATAAGCTAGCTAATAAGTATACGTATCGTCAATAAAAAAAAATATTGTGTATGTTTATAATCTATAGTCAAATATTCATCTATGTTAGAAGTCTATTTTTTTTTCTTGGATCCCAAAATTGTAGTAGTTTAATTCAAGTAAGAATTAATCTTCAATTCTGCTATATGTTTCTTTACCTAATTTATTAAACGCACAAAATAAGAGAAAACTTTTATTTAAAGGAAATAATACCATGCGTTTATTGTTTTTAAACTTGCTTCATGAAATACGACTGGATAAAGCTCTTCACCTGGACCAATTGCTCAACAGAAAAACATTTTCTAATGAGAGAGTATGCACTTGTTAATTAATGATTGTTTAAAACTAAGTTATAAATGATATGTATTTTTTTTTATATCACATAGATTAAAGTCTGTATGGTCAAGTGATATTTAATAGCCTTGTAATGACAAAGGTATGTTTTAATATAATTATTATAGGTTTAGTTGATATTTAACACGGAAAAAAAAAAAAAAAAAAATCTATAAAATATGTTTTAATTATTACATACAATTGTAGGTAGAAATTTTGTATGTTAGATACGTAAAAGAAAAATATTTAGATATTTAAGGGGTAAAATAAATATTGAAAATTATCAGAAGTAACTAAAAAAAAAAAAAAATGCTATAACAAAATATTTCTTGTTAAAGTTTTGAAGAGCAATTTATACTGTATTAATTGAGGAAGTTATTCCTAATTATTCTTAAATAACACATCCACTTTATTTAGTTTAAGATAGTATGCTACCAACTATTTTGAATGTTCCTTTATTAAAATTAAAATTATTATACTTTTATTCTATGATGTCCATTGATTTCGGATGTTGATCAAAGTATACACGGTAACATAAGTTTATTATAATCAGTGTATTTACTTATCCTGCCTAGATATAGCATTGGTATATGCTTAATATTTGCATAGGTAATAATTATAATGTATTTATTTTGTGGGATGAAAAATGATCTCCCCAAAAGCTTTGTTTTCCATGAGAGGAAGATTTTAAATATAATGTTCGGGTATGTTTATAGCCCAAGTGATCGATTCTCATAGATAGGACGATCAAGAATTTACCTAGCATTTAGTATGCTTCATTCGTTTAAATCCCAGGAGAGGATTGTATTTGGTGTGTGTTCATTGTATGCCCAAGTAAGAGGCAAGAAACCACCAAAATATTTTAATGTAGTAGATTACTTTACAGACCTTCGTGGTTATTCCATACTCCTCATGTGAAAATAAAGATAGCTCCACCATGGAAGGTGTTGATTATTGTGCTTAATTTTGAAAGTTCGAGCAAGATAAAGGTTATATTGGAGGTGTTAGTTCCTCAAGATCCACTTTAGTACAAATAGTGCATTAGTAACTAGGATCAATGTCTGTATGGTGCTGATAAATATTGCTAGTATTTGACAAGTAAATCAATGGAGAAAGTAATTAAAATTGCGTAATTTAAAACGCTTATTTACTGAAGGAATATTCAAATGCAATATTTAATTCTGGTTAGTAATTAAATAATACTCATATTTAAAATTATAGTATGAATAAAATTTGTATCATAACTTAAGTTAGCATTAAGTTAAATGTAAGATGGTAAGTGTAACTTCTGATAGCTGGCCTATGATTAGAATAGGTTATCCCATTAAAGACCATAGATAAAGTAAATGTATTAGAAATAAATTTAATATTTTGCGTATTGCATATGATTGGATTAATCATTTAAAAAAAAAAAAAAATGAAAAAAAAAAAAATAAACAAAAAAAAAATAGTTAGTCAATAATTTTGAATACAAGCTTCTACAAGGTTATCAAAATTTAATAAACAATGTATTGGTAATGAAATGTATTTTTAGTTAATCAATCCATATGATTGCATACAGGAGAAGTAGTAACCTCTAGTCCATAACCAAAAGAGTATACAGATTAATGTCAGTTATATTTTATATTTTTGTATTACTATGGGATTATTGAATAAATGTTCATATATTTTTTTTTGTGATAATAATAAATTATAGTCTTGTTAAAATTTGTTGTAGATTCATTTTTTTGTTTTTTATATGCTAAATATAAGTGTTTGCACAATATTTTATCAAAACCTTTTCTTGAGTCCGAAATCATTCCAAATTCTTAAAAACTTAATATACCAGATAAATAAAGTTAAGCAGATCGGAATATGTCATTATATTTTAGTTTAACGATAATTATTTATGGAGTTGAAAACTTAAGACTAAACATTCACCTTTGTATAAAAAAAAAAAAATGAATTTATTCCCAAACCATTAACTTTGGTTGCACATTATTCCATTCCCATTTAGTTAAATTGTCTAAGTAATAAATCTTAGTTATATTATTGTGTTATCATGGATGATGGAAGGACACAAAAAGCACCCTTGTCTTTTTATTATTCTGACTGAGATTCTGAAAAAAAAAAAAAGGCTGTGTTATTCAAAATTATACGTCATTATTGAATAGAATTATCATCTCTTTAAATAATATAGCAGTGGATATGAGAGATGAAGACACATTGAATTTAAGTAAAATAAATGTTTCCTATAGCCGACCAGAATGCCAGTATCATATGCGACAACACAATACTGCCGAGCATTTCTTTACATGAAACAAAGAACCCTGAGATTAATATTATTATAATTATTCTTTAAATTAATAAGTGATCAATTATTGTTGTTATTACAATCGTGGCATGGCTTAAGAGAATTGAATGTACAATTGTATTATATGAAAAGTATTTTAGATCATATTGGAAAATTAATGGATATGTTGCTTTTATTTTGGTTGCCTTAACAACAACAACCTGAAAAATTAGTGTCACAAGTGCAAATAAAATAAACCAAAAAAAAAAAAGAGTTTAATAAATAAATTAAACTAATAAAATAGACAAATAAATAAATTTCTAATAAACTAAAAAAAAATTACTGGGTTAGAATATATAACTAAATAGTTAATTTTTTACCAATTATTATATTGTATATAGATTTACCCTCAATTTTGATTGTGTTTTTTTCTATTGATGCACCAACGATATGCTTTACTGACATTTCTTATAGTAATTTGTTATATACTGAGTCTGAATTTATATATAATGCAGAATATCATATTGAGCAATTTGTATATTAGCTGAATACAGATATATTAGCTGAATACAGATTTGTTATTCCGCTAATTCGTTACGTTATATATATATAAATATATATATATATATATATATATATATATATATATATATATATATATATATATATATATATATAAGGTTGATCGGATCAAAAGACCAATCTGCTATATTTTGGTTATGATTGAATAAATATGTCAGATGCAACAAAGATTAGTTTTACACTTCTTATAACAATTTTATATTTCATATATCAATAGTTTACGGTCGATAATTTGCATTATAATTTTTTATAAGTTTCGATTAAAAATGATTAATAAGTAACATTTTTCAATCATTATTAATCCAGTTATCAATAAAAAGTATTTCAAGGTTTAATTTTGTTTCTTTGTTTGTTTGACTCTAGCAAACTTTTTTATTTCATCTGTCCATCTCACATTTGGTTTCTTTCTAGATCTTTTATATTTTGAGGGGAAGCAATTTACGACTTTAATTGTTCATGTACAATATTTCTGCAGTCTAATTTCCACTATACCACTCTCACACAAGGTAGGGATTGGTTTCTATCCTCTCTTAACATCTGGTAGAGGGATGTAATCATAAACGCAGCACATTTGACACATCAAATTCACTGTAGTAATTTGTTGTCTGTTTATATACTGAACAATGATAAAGATATATGTAAGAGATTGTGATTTGGACCAAATGATGAGTTCTAGTTCAGCATGAAATGCACATCTTGGGGATCATAGATTTTTTTCACATCTTTGGTCATATATTTATTATTACATCCCTCTACCAGGTGTTAAAAGTGGATAGAAAGCAGTCCCTAACTTGTGTGAGAGTTGTGCAGTGAAAATTAAACTGCATAAATATTATTCATTATTGGATAATCTCTAGTCTAATAAATGACTAAAAAAAATTTTAGTTTATCTATTGACATTTTTTTAGAAATGTGTCAAATCCAGTTTCATTTCAGTTTTTTAATTCTTTTAGTGACTGGGAAAAAAACTGTTTTTTTTTCTTTCAAAAATATAGGCATGTTTTTTTTTATTTTAACTAGATTTATTCTAAAATGCCTGCATTAATAATCTGAGCAAGATATTTGTAATTATTAACTTCTTTGAATTTATAATTAACATTCTTGTTTTTTAAGCTATTTATCTTTATTTCTGCCTTTCTGCTTTTATCTGATAACTCTTACAACATTTTCTAAAGCTCTGAAAAATAAATATATTATCTTTAAAATGTTGATGGCTTAAATAATCGTTTTTTAGGTTACCTATTTTAACTCCGTAAAATAGTTCTTATAAAATTACTGTTAAAAGTCTTGGAAGTGTGGACATCTTCATTCAGCCAATATTACAGTATGTTGCAATGGGTTCAGTTTTGTAAGTTAATTTACAGATGGATCTCTGAATTATTTCTGATAGATTTATGATATCATGTCAGTCTATCACAATGTCTTTACAGTTATTAGCTTCTTCGTAATCAAATATGTTTGTTTTCATGGTAACAAATATGCTGAAGTTAAATTTGTCTTCATTGTTTTGTACTTTTGATGTTCACTTGTAGTTTTTGACTGCATTGATCTATGGAATAGTTTGATCAATCGATCTTTTTTTTTCATTTCTTCTATTACCTAAAGAAAAGCTTATCAAACATTGTCATAAGACCCTTCTGCTGAGTATTACAATACTGAATCTATTTTTTGTAAAGAGACGTTTTTAATAAATTGGAAAAATAAAGTACTAAACATGAGTTTGGTTTTGGAAGACTCCATTCACGTCACAAAAGTTATCTCACAGATACCCTAAAATAAGCAGATATTAAATTGGTATTCAATTAGTATTAAGAATGGGTAAGGGATTTTGTAACTCTCCTAAATATCATAGAACAAATCTACTTAAGCACCTTCTAAATATGAACTAGATTTTTATAAAAAATTAAATCTCATAAAATAATAACTATGATCTTCGAATATGAAAATAACTTTAAAATAAATATGCACAATGATTTTATTTAGCGCCATGTTTACAATTATATTACATTCAAATATCAGCCTTTCAAGCTAATTGGGCATGCGCCTTTTGAGAGTGTTAAATAAATGAATACTTTCCTCTTCAATCCAAGATATAGTGAATGACGTTTAGTAAATTCTAAGTAATTTCACCAACGTCATTCAGTCAAAAAAACATTGTAAATAGTAATTTAAAGTGAGAATTCTACTCACACTCTCCTCAACAGTACTTCAGATTTGCTCATATAAAAGAATTTGAGTCATAGAAATAAGAGGATTCTTTTTATTCCTGCAATAAATACTATATCTTGGATTGAAGAGGAAAGTATTCATTTATTTAACACTCTCAAAAGGTGCATGCTCAATTAGCTTGAAAGGCTGATATTTGAATGTAATATAATTGTAAACATGGTGCTAGATAAAATAATTGCTTATTTACTCATAATTAAGTTTCAGTAAGAATGACGTTTAGTAAATTCTAAGTAATTTCACCGACGTTATTCAGTCAAAAAACATCGTAAATAGTAATTTAAAGTGAGAATTCTACTCATGCTCTCCTCAACAGTACTTCAGATTTGCTCATATAAAAGAATTTGAGTCGTAGGAATAAGAGGATCCTTTTTATTTCTGCATAAATACTATATCTTGGATTGAAGAGGAAAGTATTCATTTATTTAACACTCTCAAAAGGTGCGTGCTCAATTAGCTTGAAAGGCTGATATTCGAATGCACAGTGATTTGAAAATGGAATTAATTAAAGTGATTCAAATTGATATATGTATAACAGAAGGATTAAAAAAATTACACACTGCTTTATTAAAAATTAATTTCATTGGATTGAGCAAAATATTCCAGCATATTAAAATAACTTTCTATTGTTAATTAATCAAACATTTGCATATGTCAATTCATTCATGCAATGATAATAACTTTCATATAAGTAGTTCCTCTTCTGTGAATATTTAATAGACTCAATAATAATATTATTAGCTTACCAATCCAGTAATGCAGGAATTATAAGACAGATATAAATTGTTTATTTATGCTTAAAATAAACTTTAAAAATTTTAAAATTAATTATTTATTGTATTTAGTTTTGATAATTAGCAAGCTTAAGTAGAGCACTTACACATTTACAATGTATTATTCACATTTTAAGCCTATCAAGAATGTTATAGAGGTAAGATAAAATATCTCAATGCCTTGATAAAATCACTAAAATGCCAGGTAAAGCCTTGGTAAAGTCTTAAATGTGCTTTATTAAACATATTATAAACTATAAACAAGATTCATCTTCAATAATAATAATATAATAAAGCAAAGTAAAAGTATGATGCCACAGCTCATAAGATGCATGTACTTTGTCACTAATCAGGGGAAATAAGAGAATGTGCATTAGGGACAAACTACTAAATAAGAATTTCCTTCAAAATAGATAGAGCCTAAACTATAATCCCTTAAATATATACTATGAGCATATAAATGCTAGTGAGACAGCAAATAATAAGTGAGAGACAATGCTAGCATCTTTTTTAAAAAATAAGCTAGAAAATGATGAAGATTCACAATACCTTCTTTACATAAACTAGCATATAAAAGTACTCTTAATATGGAGAAAAAATAAATCTAATACCTCTAGCAAAAATATAACAATTAACAAATATGAAATATAATAAATAATTAATGTCAAATATGTCTTTATTAATATCAGGCAAGAAATAATCATAAAATAAATCAAAAAAATATACATCTCCTTATTCAGTTTACAGCATAACAATATACCTTTATAAATAAATTATTTATATTTTAAAAAGGGAGACATACAATTTTAAAAATATGTTAATATGATAAACTATTATTCTGAGAACTTTAACTTATAACATTTTGAAATATAGCATATAATATAAAAAATATGCACATAAATAAAAAATGAAAATCATAATACAAACAAATTCAACTTTTTACTACAACATAAATAATTTAAATAATATTATTTTGCTTGATTTTTTAATTATTCTTCATTGAATTTGAATATAAAGAAGAATATTGGCAAATAATATCTTGTGGACATCAAACATATTCATTATATAAGATATAATACAACTAAGATATTAAAATCTATAGTATAGCTATAAAATATAGAATATGCTTTTTTGGATATCGTTAGTTAATTTAAAGTAGTTTTGTTAGCAAATATATGACAAAATCTATGGTCATTTATTAAACATATTCATTAATTTAAATTATGATAAATGTTCATGTTACTGCAAGTTTTCTTAATCCATTATACAAATTATTTAAATTTATAATAGTAATATAACTTTCATATAATAAAGTACTTCTAATAAAGAATGTTTATCAAATATGATTAAATATTTGTAGGAGAAAATATTTAATTCTAACATATTGCCCACAATGGTCTCCATAGCATTGCATGTAGGGAAGAAATAATTTATAGGTTTAAAACATAATTGCAGGCTTTTATAAATCTTTATATATAGAAAAGTTATTTCAATTGATTAAATATAATGCCATTTTTGCAGGTAAATTTATTTTCTAATTTTATGAAATGAAAATTTTTAAATTCTTAACATAATACATATTAATAGTTTTTGTAAGTTGATTTTTATTATTATCCTCACTTAAGATAAATGATTTTTTCTTTTAGTGGGTATAGTGGGTTTTTTGTGCTTTCAGAAATTGACATGAAAATGTCTTTTATTTAAGTACAGCACAATAAATTATTTTATTGAAATTATAAATTATTATTAATTTGATGTTATTTTGTAGATTTTAATTGTTGTTAAATGTGTGAAAATATATTTGCTGTATCAATACAGATCATGAATATTTTAAAGAAAATATCAAGAAAAGATTAATATTTTGTGTAATGTCCTTGCCAATAAAATAATTAAATATAGTGACAACTTTAATTATAGCATAAACATTCAGTTGGATTTTGAAATTGACAACTACTCTTAAATTCTGATAATAGCAATAACAACAACTTTTGAAGTTTTCGAACACAGTAAACATTAAAAATATCCTTAACATTTTAATAATGAGAAATATTACCATTATAGTGCCATATAGAGAGACTTCAGCTCCTTTGGTGTTAACTGTTCAGATAATTGTGTCAAGATAGTCTTAAATTACTCTGTCATACTCAGCTAGAAAAATAATAAGTTTAAATAAAATTATATTTTTTTTTTACATTTCAGGAGCATTTTAAAATTTATGTGCTACAAAAAAAAAATTAAAATTTATTGAGGATCTTTATGAGGTGACAATCTCACTTATTTATACTATTGGTCATATGACTGTTTTATTAGATTGTTTATTAACCCTTTAACCTACAGCCTCTTCTCTGATTAGTTCAAATGTTTGACCTATTTATCATTACAGAAGGTTGTTAATCAAAAATTATCTAATTAAATATTCAATTTTACAATAAATCAACATTTGTCTAGATACTTGAAATTATTTAAAAACACTTTCTGGTTGCAAACAAAAATAACCAATTAAAATTAAAAATTGCACATCAGGATAAAATAAAAATATTAAATAATTAAAAATTATATCACATTTTTAATAAAACAAATATTAATACCTTTATTTATTACTATTTAAAAAACCTAAACAAATCTCAGAATAAGTTTTAAATTGTATTTTTATTCATATATTTTAAAAATAAATAATATTAAATAAATAAGCAGTTATATTATATATCGTGATGTTTTTAAACTGTAAATAGTAATAATCAACCATTCAGCTAATAAATATGCACTTTGTGGATTTTAACTACAAATGAATACTCTCACTTTCATTCTATCTTTTCACAAAGACTTTATCTTGTGTTTGGAAAGTGAGAGCATTTATAGTTAAAATCCACAAAGTGCTTGTGTATTAGCTGAATGGTTGATTACTACTATTTACAATATAAATAAGTATATTTATTTTTTCATTCAATACTTGTTTATTCATTACCTTAACATATCCTATATTATAACTAGCTTTATTAATTTTTTTCTGATTAAATAAGTTTAAAATCTTTAACTAGAATATTATGTTTTAACATTAAAATATTATGGCTTTACTTTAAAGAGCAGCAAATCAAAATATAGGGTTTGAACCTGGTTTCTCAACTTTAAAATTAATATAAGCTTTTCAAAACATTTTAACAGTTAAACTACAATTAAATTAGCATTATTAACTTAAAATTGCACTGTTTATTATTCACATTGCCAACTATTTAAAATTTAAAGATGTTTGTGGTAAACATTTACTTAAGTTAAAACTTATTATTTAAGCTATGTAAAATTATTTTACAGCTGTATATCAGATAAAATACTGATGTAGCAGCTTTTATATGTAAAATTATAGCATTACATAGTATTAGCAATAGTTTATTCTTAACAAAATTGAGCTATATAATTTTTGAAATGTCTTGGTACAAAAATTAAACATTTAGTAGTCTAAGGTAAAGGTTATAATTTCCCATAACAAAAATATTAAATAATACCAACTTTTATTAATATAACACAATAAACTTTTAAAACAATTTATTAGAAGAAAACTTCATCACCGTTACCATTTGACTAAATATAATCAATTTCACTTTACACTTAAGCTAACAATTAATTTTTTTAAAAGATAATTATTTATTTATCTCTTTCAGTTGGGGACAAATTTGAAGTTGTGCTGTGTAAATTCATTGCACGATTGTCTCTAAATTAATTTACTAGTCATATCAAACTGTTTGATAAGCACAGCATTTCATCTTGCACTTAATTTTAACATTAATCATTATCATTTTAATAATAATGCATAACTTAAATATAAAGAAAATTATCTTCATCTTGCATCTAATCTTAACATAAAGCAACACTAGTCACCATTGGTGGGCTTGTGGTTAGCATAGCTGCCTTCCAAGCAGCTGTTCTGGGTTCAAAAAAAATAATAACACTTTTCAATAAACATCAAATTGGTTAAATAAGAAATGTTTCTTAAAAACAGTTTTCTTCTTACACTTGAATAACTTTTTATTACTATTGTAATAATTAAACAAAATAAACTTTTTGAAATAAGTTTCATTTTACAATTTATCCTATTGATTAATAACTTTTTATCAACACTAATTAGATCAAACAAAATAGATTTCTTAGAATTAATTTTCATCTTGCAATTAATCCTTTTGATAATTGATAATTTTTTATCAATATTAGATATATCAAATAAAATAGACTTTTTGAACTATGTTTCATTTTACAATTTTTTTCTTCTGATGATTGATAATTTTCTATCAATATCAAGTAAATCAAACAAAATGGATTTTTTTTGGAATAACATTCATTTTACAATGAATTTTCTTACTTATTAATAATTTTCTATCAATATTAACTGAATCAAACAAAATAGATTCCTTCAACATTGATTTCATCTTACAATTTATTCTTGTATTTGCTAACAATTCTTCATTAACTTGATATTGATTAAATACAAGAGATCTATTTGAAATTGCTTTCATTTTGCAAGTAATTTTTGTATCCAATGATCATTACTTATTAACATTTAATTAATTAAATATAATATTATTATTAATAACAGTTTCCATTTTGCAATTTACCTTTTTATTAATTAACAAATCTCTATTAACATTAAATAAATAAACAGGCAATATTTACTTTGAATATTCATCTAATGTTGGATTATCTTTTTACTCAATTCATTATGGCTATTGCCTAACTCTTTGAACTTAGGTTTTATTTCAGAAATAAAATGATTTTTAAATAAATAGGAGTGTATCTTACTACAAGAAATTTTAGATTTAATATAATTTTTATGATGAGTTATTGCAATATGATTCTTAATTGTAGCACTTAAATAAGTAAACTCATCCAATTCCCATTTAGGGTGTATATAATAATTTCTTATATACTTTAAATTTGTCTTATATTGGAAAATATATTTTTTATCCTTCACTATTTTTTCAAAATGATTTTCAATATTTTCAATATTATTTTGAATTTCATTTGCAAGTAATATTTTATTATCTAATAATTATTCTATGTTTCTAAATAACCTAATGACTGCTCTTATAAATCCCTCATACTTTCTGAAAAAAATTCTACACTCTATGGGATGAACTACATCCAGTTAATCATGTCAACTATTTCTAATTCTTTTAATTGTTGCTCTTGAAACTTTTCTGGTTTAGATAAATTACTTTCTGAATGCATTATTTATTTAATTAAAGGTTCAATTTCCACTTTTTTAAACTTTTACCTCTGTAATTGGAGTATCTACATTTAATGCTTTAATATATTCAATCATTCCTAACTCTTTAAACTGCTGCTTTTGGGATTCTTCCAAACTAACAGAATAATTTTCTAAGGTAGTCATTATCTCAGTTTGAGGATTTAGTGATTTTATTATTTTACTTTATAAAACTACTTTAAATTCTTTTGACTTGGTCTTTTTAGACTCTTTTGAACTAACAAAATTATTTTTTAGAGTAATTTCTACTAAAATTTGAGGTTCTATCTCCTCTTTTTTAGAATCTTTACTTCTACAACTGGTTTCCATAATAAGTCCTTTTGAATTAGCTAGATTGATTTCTGGGATTGTTTTCATCTCAGTTTGGGGTTCTACCACTTCTAAGGGATACACACTAATACATTCCATACTTTTCTTTAAAGGGTCTTTGTTTTACTTTCATGAGCTATTAGATCTATTAAGAGATACTATCATTTCTCTTGTATCTTTATGAAACTCTTTAATTATAATTACATTTGTGTTATTAATAATACTTCAAATATAGAGTAAAATATTGTTACTGATATTTATATATTTTTTTCTAATTAAAGTGGAAGAGATTGCGTATGCAAAAATTAAATATTTAGCCATAATGTGTTATGGTGCTTGAATACTAATATCTTTTTCAACCACTAATTCATATTATGTAGTCTATAAGTTTTTTGTTTATTATTGCCAAAAAAATGAAATAATTCCTTCTACATCATCATTAGTATTGTTAGCATGGTATTTGTTATTTATCGCATGAATATAATGTATGTAAATCATATTCTGAAAAATGGTAGCTGTGAGATTATTTTTATATTTCTTTAATTAAAATTTTTAATTACCTGCTTATTAAGAGAACTTATATTTGGAACAATCCTTTAAGCTGAGTCTCTCATTTTAACATGTGTTTTCATCATAAGAATGCTTTCTCATAATCCAAATATCAAAACAATATCTAGTTTTATGAATAATATTTCTGTAATATAATTTTTTGCACATGTCTTTATCATTGTTTAGTAGATAGATAGATAGATAGATAGATAGATAGATAGATAGATAGATAGATAGATAGATAGATAGATAGATAGATAGATAGATAGATAGATAGATAGATAGATAGATAGATAGATAGATAGATAGATAGATAGATAGATAGATAGATAGATAGATAGATAGATAGATAGATAGATAGATAGATAGATAGATAGATAGATAGATAGATAGATAGATAGATAGATAGATAGATAGATAGATAGATAGATAGATAGATAGATAGATAGATAGATAGATAGATAGATAGAGAGAGAGAGAGAGAGAGAGAAAGATAGATAGATAGATAGATAGATAGATAGATAGATAGATAGATAGATAGATAGATAGATAGATAGATAGATAGATAGATAGATAGATAGATAGATAGATAGATAGATAGATAGATAGATAGATAGATAGATAGATAGATAGATAGATAGATAGGCAGACAGACAGACAGATTGTTGGATGAGTGGATGAATGGATAGATAGGTAAGTAGTAGCCATGCTGCCAGGCAGGGAGGGAGGTAGGTAGGTAGGGAGGGAGATAGATAGGTAAGTAGAGAGGAAGGGAGATATGTAGGGTGGTAGGTAGGGAGGACAGGCAGGTGGGCAGGCTGGCAGATAGGCTGCAGGCAGGCAGGTAGGTACTACAGTTTAAATAAGTATCAAACATGCTACCCTCACAACTTTGATACAAATCACTTAATGAAAATATATTGAATATTTTTATTAGTCATTTATTAGATTAGAAATTATCCAATAATGAATAATATTTTAGTACTTTAATTTTCACTAAACCACTCTTACCCGTGATAGAGACAGAAAAAATTAAATTTCAGAAATATTATTCATTACTGAATAATCTCTGCTATAATGAATTATTAATAAAAATTATTAAAGAGCATCTGACAAGCTTGAATATAGCTCTATTATCCTGAAACACTACAAAATGGCAGGACATATATTTAAACCTAGTCTATTGTCATTGGAATATATTGAAAGAAATGATGCCAAACAGAAAATTAGGGAACATGGCATATAGCTAACAATACCTATGCTATAAATCACAAAGAATCATGCCTTTCCCTGTCCAAAAATGAAATCTTTGAACTCTAGTTTACATCAAATTAAATAATATCAGTCTATATAAACATTCCACTCTTTCCTACTGATTCTGCTATGAATATGAGGTCACAATAATCTCTCAAAAGTATTAAGCCATCATAGTATTACTTTATTCAGCTTCTCTATCACTGCATACCAGTGCACTCAATATATATTACAATTTTTTTTAGTGTCATAGCATCAGCCGGGATGTGAACCCGCAACCTGGGCAACTGCCTGCAAGTGCAAGGCAGTCACGCTGACCTATCGACCACCAATGTAAGACATATATTACAATTTGTACCAGAGGAATCTCCACATTAATCATTAATATACTTTCATTAAGTAATTACTATCAAAGTTGTGAGGGCAATATGTTTGACACTTGTCAATTAAACTCTAGTAATCTGTTATCTATCTATTTATATATACACACTGAGCAATAGGTGTAAGGGATTGTGGTCTGTGCCAACTGATGAGTGCTAGTTCAGCATGAAATATGCACCTTGGGGATCATAAATTGTTTCATGTCTTTTGTCATATATTTATAGTTATATCCCTACACAAGCCTGTTAAAAGTGGATAGAAACTAATCCCTACATTGTGTGAGAGTGGTGTAGTGAAAATTACACTACAGAAATATTCATTCTTGGATAATTTCTAGTCTAACGAATGACTAATAAAAATTATTAATATTTAGGTTTAGATTCAAACTATGTTTTATTTATATTTTTAATTTATTCTTCCTACCAATTAAGTGAATCAAGATTAAATTGATAAATGGAGGTCGCTTGGGATCAACATCATTTATATAATTTTATTTGTGGCACTGAGCAAAAGTAATATAAAGTCTAATATTTTAGTATGATAATATTAAATATTTTGCACTTGGACGTTAATGGCATAGTCTGCAAAGTCTTTATATCTCTCTATATGTATACCATTGAATGTATTTGATCTTATTTACTAGGAAAATAAATATATTAATAATTCATATTTAAGTGTGAGAAATCTTAAAAATGGAATTGATGGGAAGTATATTAGATTTCACCCTGCTGAGTTAAATACTCATCAGTCCCCTAAGGATGCTCTCTTCTCCTCATCTTCTATAATTGCATTTGATACAACCACTTCCACTAGTAATTATATTATTATTATTTATAAGTCTTAGAGGATGTATAAATTCAGTTTCCTATCATAAATAATTTATTTATTTATTTATTTGATTGTGATTCCGAGTGACTCCCTTGAAAAGATCATCCATCTTGGTTTCTAAGTCAATCTTATTAATTATAAGAGAGACACTTCCTCATTTGCCTATCATTTGATATTTAGATAATTATATATAATCAAAAGCCCATTCTGTCATATATGTATATATTGTAACGGTATATAAATATGCCGTTACATTAATTTAAAATAAAATCTTAAAGTTCGCAAATAAAAATAAAATCTATTAAAAAACTAAAAGCTAAAATGTTTGTTAAACATATATATCTTTGCACAGATGCAAATCTTTAAAAATATTTTTTTATATAAATAAAAAAAGCTAAAATGTTTGTTAAACATATATATCTTCGCACAGATGCAAATCTTTAAAAATATTTTTTTATATAAATAAAAAAAAGGTATTTGAACATACTTTTTTATAAAAAAAATACAAGATTTAAATATAAAAATATTTTAATAAAGAAATAACGTAAGTAAAAATAAAAACAGGTATTAATTAATTCCTATAATCTGTAAATGGAAATGATTGTTTATTAATTGAAAAGCAAGCTAGCCTTGGGGCTCTTGTGTAATTAAAAAGTCAGATGAAAATTAGATAAGAAAATAAAGAGAATTTAGCTTGACCAATGGAAGCACCAAGCCTCGCGAACCTTAACGACAATTTGGATTAGTGATGTCTTTGTTCATTCAATCTGGAGATTTACTATAAAAAGAAAAATATTGAGTTCCAGTCAGTTTCCAGCTTGCTTTTGTGAGAAGGGCAATAGGACGCACATATCGCTCTCTCTCTCACTTATCTCAAATGAAATGACTGTAATACCAGGATTGTTCCAGCTAAGGCTGCCTTCAGATAGATCGGGTTTCAAATAAAGACTCCGTGGAAATTAACACCAGGAACCGGGAACTCTTCTACCGTAAGCTATATGAACTGAACAATTGTTAAAATCATAAAATTAATTAAGAACTTTTGTCAAGAGTTGACAAGTTTAATAAACAAGCTAACCTAAATTTGGAATGGATTTTTATCTGACTTTTGTAAATTTTCAGGTCAATTAATAATGTTTAATTTTATGTGTTTGGTGTTTGATAAAAATCATTTCCATTTGTTTTCTTATTGTATAAATTATTTAAATGCATGAAATTTAAGTTGGGTATAGATGTTGCATAGATTCATTAGTGGTTAATTATGTTGCTGTTTCATATTGGATTGGAATATATAGGTCATTGATGTCAGTGCAGCATCTTATGATGAATGCCATTGGGTTTCTTGTATTCCCTCTGCAATTGACATTATCAATGACTTTGTATTTTGATCATTTAGGTTTATTTTGAAATGTTTTTAGCCATGGAATCTGTGCAGCCGATCTGTGCTCAACATTATAAAACAAATTTTTATAAAATTCATCTGTGCGAACTTATATAAATATTAAATTTAAGTCGGGTGTGAATGACTATATAGATTTGTAAAATTATATTAATTAATTAGGGGAGGGTAATCTTGGGTTATTTGTTTCATAGTTAAATTAGGTCAATGTATTGGATATATTGGTTGTAATTAGTAGATGTAGTATGAGATTCGCTACGGGCAGAATCGCTGTATATGCCACACACTTCCATTTTGCCTATGGATGGGATCATAAGTCGGCTAAAAGGACCTCCGACCCTTCCTATGGAGTTTTCTTTTTTATTGTTCTTTTTTCCCAACAGACATCACATTCCTGTTCTGGGTGAGAAACAATTTCTTCTCTTAACCCTGCTGTTCAGAGGTACATTCCTGACAGTATGATTTTTGTGTTGCCGTATTTGTGTTACATTGAATACATCAATATATCAGATGTATTGACACCAGTTTGACTGTGAACTTTTGGCCTAAGGTTAAATCAGGGATAGAATATTTTCTTTTCAAATACAATCTATGTAGTCTGTTCATACTCGACACACTAAATTAAAAATTAATATTAAAATCTCAATAATAAATGTTATTCCTCAAATTTAGAATGATTTTATATGTGCGTAAATAAATATTTTTATGTGTTAATTTCTGGCAGTGGCTTTTATTTTTTTATATATACAAACTAAAGAAGTTATTTCTTATCTCTGTGTCTCCATGAGCTAGTGACAATGGCTAACGGTCTGAATATTTAAATAAAGTGGAATCTTAACAGCATGTATCTGCCTACTTTATAAATTTTTCTAGGCTCAAATGCCTAGATGGCGCCCTTGTAGTGCAGATTGTGGTTAGATTTGATCTTCACTTTCTTTTGGATCGTTATAATATATATATCTTCTATGCATCCTAATGTCAGTGTCTCAGAAACTGTAATTTCTGATAAGGAATCCTATAATGTTTTAATATTATTATGAAATATTAATAATATAAATGTTTGAGCATTTATACAGAAAAGATAAACAAGTATTTTATCTAAACACTCTTATTCGTGTTTAGCATGGTTTTGATGTATTACATGTCATAATCATAGTCCATCCAATAAACTTATCACATTAGTATGTATCATGTTCTTTTACTATATATAAAGTATTACAGGATAGTATTCACTTCCAATGGCATTAATCTATTGAGTATGTGTTAAATATGTGCTCTGTTTAATTTTTGACACATTATTAAATAGCATTTTTTTCTCATGTATGTATAATAAAGTCCATTTTGTTTTAACATCTTAATTGTTATTTTTGAATGATTAACTTTCCATTATATTTGAAATTATTTACAATTAGGTGATTTCATTTGATTCGATACATTCTTTATTGTCAGTTGCCAAACTGAAGAATTTACAAAAGGTTTAAAATAATGTTATTTCATAAAAACATCTAAGTTTGTCAATGGTTGTGACAGGTAATATCTCAACTAAGTTAATTGAAATATTAATTATACATAGGATAACATTTTATCTACTGAAAACAAATTTATGTTTTAAAATTTACTTTACATTTAAACTGTATTAAATAAAGTCGATATAAATTGCAAATGATAATTTTTAAGTCCTGTTAAAAATTTAATAAATATTTTATTGCATAAGTGCAGAACTATGTATCTGGCCCTCATAGTCCTCTGGTCTTTAGAGATTACTGATTTTGCTGAATTAGGACAAATAGATATAGTATTTGGTATTTTTATTTTATTTTTAGTTGTAAATAAATTCAGACTATATATATATTGAATTAAATATGTTCATGGATTGTTGTAATAAAGAATAGACATAAGGAGATTATATCCATGTAAATAGATATAAGTTTAGTATTTTGATGTTGCCAGAAAACTACTGTGCTTTTCTGAAAATAAGACCTAACCAGAAAATAAGTCATAGCATGATTTTTAGGACGTTTGTAATATAAGCCCTACCCGGAAATAAGCTCTAGTTTCAAAAGAGAAAGAAAATACTATCTGTTTTTTAAATGTATTTTGGTAAAATCACAATGGCACCACTATGACAATGTGATCATAAGCTTGCAAAATAATCAGAATGCAGACACAACACACATGTGAAACTCTCTGGTGATAGATAGAAAAATATTTATTATATTGTCAATTGTATTAAATTTTTTCTTTTAAAATGAAAATTAACTGGAAGGACCTATGTTTTGGAATTGCTAACTTTATTATTATATGCATTGTGTGTTATAACAGACTTGCTTACAATTATTTTTAGAATTTTATTTTCTGTAATTTTTTGCCATGTTTTTTGGAATTACTATCATAACATTATTATTATATACATCATGTGTTACAACACACTACCTTATAATTATATACTCATGTGAAATAAAAGAATGATTTCAGAATTTTATTTCCAGTAATTTTTGGCCTTGCATAATTGATACATAAATAAATGTGGACTTGTGCATAAAAAAATAAGACATCCCCCCAAAATAAACCATAGGATGTGTTTAGGAGCAAAAATTAATATAATTTAGTCTTATTTTTGGTGAAAGATGATATCACTTGTTCTCCTGAGGCTAAACAACTTTTCTTTATAACCTATAATATATATATATATATATGATAAACAAAAATGCAAGTTATATATATATATATATATATATATATATATATATATAAAAACAAAAAAATAAAGACTTATAAATCCAATAAATAATATAATATTTCAACCAGAGGACTGGTTTTCATCAGAAAGAAAAAAATACACAGTAAAATGGCGATAATCAAAAATTACAGATTTGGCAAAAGATTAAAAATTTAACAAAACCCCCGTGATTGGTCACAAAATCTAACACAGAATATCTACCCAATCAATGACAAAATTCAAACAAAAAACAAAACTACATTCCCTCCTAATCAAGCTTAAATTCTATTTAAATTAAAATAAATATAAAAATAAAAATAAAAATAAAAAATCCAAAATTAAAATATTATACATATGTGCATACATAGAAAAATTAAACTATGCTCACACACAAAAAATAGCTGTGCTCACATTAATATTCATTAAAAACTAAAATACTTATACATTTTAAAAAATTATAGTTAGTGCAAAGTACAAAATTTATAACTAATTATTTATCTATAAACCAATTAAACACAGATATTAAACATCCATATAACTAATCTTTACATAAAAAACCTCATATAAGAAAATTTTCACATTAAAAAACACACATATAGAAATCATTTAGGAGACCAGGTAACCCAGAGATGTAATAGTTCCAGTGTTCAAATTCAATCCATGCGGTTCTAAGGTCTTGAATTTAAAAATAAAAAAACTCTCCTTTTGTTTCCTCTCCCTTGTAGAAGAAAAACCTTCCTGAAGAATCACTACTTTTAAATCATCAATTGAATGATTCGGTAAGTTAAAATGTTTTGAAACCGGTCTATCTTTATTCTTATGCAAAATGTCAAATCTATGATTAGTCATTCTGACATGTAAACTATTTGCTGACTCACCTATATACTGGTTTAAACATCTACTACACTCTATCAAATATATCAAATTAACACTTTTACATGTAACATAATTAGGAATATACCATTTGAAATTACAATTCTTAGTACTAAAGACCACTTTTGTCACAACAATATGTTTACATGTAAAACATCTTTTATCTTTACATGGAGAACATCCTTTTTCCTGTACAGAACTACTAATAAAATTTGTTTTGACAAGTATATCTCTAAGTGATCTATGTTTTCGATATACAGCCTTAGGTGGATCAGAAAAAATAGATTTTAAATAATCTGTGGACTGTAATATGTTAAAATGTTTTGCCAATATCCGGTTAATATTCGGTAAATCTCTATTAAAAGTAAGAACCAATGGTGGAACATCTAATTGTTTTTTACTCTTTTCAGATAAAAGAAGTTTCTTTCTATCAATTAAAGAAGATCTCCTTACTGCATTATCCAACAATGTCTTAGGATACCTCATATTGAGCAATCTATTATATAAAATACTATTATTTTGTTGAAGAAATTTCTCATCATTACAAATCCTCTTCATCCTTAAAAATTGACTATAAGGAATATTAGCCTTTAAATGTTTAGGATGGTTACTATAAAAATGTAGATAGCGGTTATTATCAGTTGGTTTCCTATATACAGTGGTAGTAAGAACTCTGGTCTCCTAAATGATTTCTATATGTGTGTTTTTTAATGTGAAAATTTTCTTATATGAGGTTTTTTATGTAAAGATTAGTTATATGGATGTTTAATATCTGTGTTTAATTGGTTTATAGATAAATAATTAGTTATAAATTTTGTACTTTGCACTAACTATAATTTTTTAAAATGTATAAGTATTTTAGTTTTTAATGAATATTAATGTGAGCACAGCTATTTTTTGTGTGTGAGCATAGTTTAATTTTTCTATGTATGCACATATGTATAATATTTTAATTTTAATTTTGGATTTTTTATTTTTATTTTTATTTTTATATTTATTTTAATTTAAATAGAATTTAAGCTTGATTAGGAGGGAATGTAGTTTTGTTTTTTGTTTGAATTTTGTCATTGATTGGGTAGATATTCTGTGTTAGATTTTGTGACCAATCACGGGGGTTTTGTTAAATTTTTAATCTTTTGCCAAATCTGTAATTTTTGATTATCGCCATTTTACTGTGTATTTTTTCTTTCTGATGAAAACCAGTCCTCTGGTTGAAATATTATATTATTTATTGGATTTATAAGTCTTTATTTTTTTGTTTTTATATGTATTTCCTTTGGTTAGTTTGTTATATATTAATATTTTGATATATATATATATATATATATATATATATATATATATATATATATATATATATATATATATATATATATATTGTGCCAGGCATTATCAAAT